>JAWQFJ010022833.1:2500-13309 GCA_034096865.1 Theodoxus fluviatilis | reverse complement strand
TTGTCCAGCTCTAATCGATACCTTGTCCAGCTCTAATCGATACCTTGTCCAGCTCTAATCGATACCTTGTCCAGCTCTAATCGATACCTTGTCCAGCTCTAATCGATACCTTGTCCAGCTCTAATCGATACCTTGTCCAGCTCTAATCGATACCTTGTCCAGCTCTAATCGATACCTTGTCCAGCTCTAATCGATACCTTGTCCAGCTCTAATCGATACCTTGTCCAGCTCTAATCGATACCTTGTCCAGCTCTAATCGATACCTTGTCCAGCTCTAATCGATACCTTGTCCAGCTCTAATCGATACCTTGTCCAGCTCTAATCGATACCTTGTCCGATCGATACCTTGTCCAGTTCTCCACCTGTGGTCATTTCCCTGCTGTCAGTTTGGCGTTAGAACAGCACTCGGTAAGGTGAAACGAAAAGGAAATCTCTCGTCGTCCTCTCTCTCACGAATCGTCTCTCTCTCTGTCTCTCTGTCATCTGTCTCCCCCCCTCCCAGCTCCCCCCCCCCCCCCCTTTGCTCGGTCATCACTCTCTCCCCCTTTCATACTCGCGAGGATAAAAGGTCTATGAATCTAATTAGGCTGGATACTGTCATTGATCACCCAAATCAGTAGTGCTCGTAGGAGTATGAACGCGTCATTTACTGCATTGCCACAGTCGTTCGCTTTCGACGAATGGCTGAATGGCTGGGTGAATGAATGAACAAATGAACGATTCCATTAAGGGATAAATGAATGAATGAATGAGGGAATTAATGGATGAATGGATGATGGATGGATGGATGGATTGCAGCAAGTATGACAATGTCTAGATATTTAAATAAACCCAGACTTTTCCGTCCCAGGGATAGAACCACGGCAGTGCGCCTCGCACATTGTCCAACCCCAAAGCATGCTCGCCCATCTCCGCCTGTCAAAGTCACGGTTTGAACAAGCGAGTAGAGGCTGAGGGGCTGACTGTATACTCATGCAAGAGGGGAGAGCACTGGAGGGTGGGCTGCCATGAACTGGTATACATTGTAGATACGTTGGAAGGGAAGGGAAGTTCCTGTTAATATTTTTTCATCAAAGATTAGTCAGGTCTTTGATTTAAAGGCCCCTCAATCAATCGAAGTACCGTCAGTTCCTTTGTACTTTGTAAGTAAACTGTTTGAAATCGAGTCAAGGAGAACGTACCACATGCGAATTATTTCTTGAAATAATGCCAACAAACAGGTTCACTGGACACGAGTAAGTAAGGTCACAGAGAGCTTACCTACATTCCCCCCAAACAAGAATGATGTAGAGTTATTGTAGCGAGGATCGAGATGGTCTTCAAGGTATGGTCTGTCCCCCCTCCCCACCCCCACCTCCACCCCCACCTCCACCCCCCCCCCCCCCCCCCCCCCCCCTCCCCCACCCCCACCCCCACTCCCTCCCCCCCTCCCCACCCCACCCCCCTCCCCACCCCCCCCCCCCACCCCCTCCCCACCCCCTCCCCACCCCACCCCCTCCCCACCCCACCCCAACCCTGCTTACTCCCCGGTGGGTCGAAGGTAAGAATAGTTCCGCCGCTTCTTTCTAGGCGTTTCCTGCAAACTGAATCACTTGGAGACTGGTCTCGGCCTGGGTTGTTTTTTCTAACGAACACCAGAGATGTGGGTATTCCCTGTTTTGTTTTACAGGGCATAAAATGGCGATAGACAGAAAAGCTTCATCCATCTAACCTAGATCCATGCATTCATCCCTGCATTCATCCCTGCATTCATCCCTTTCTCCATGCATCAGTTCATCTGAGCATGCTTGCATTCATCCATCCATCTATCCGTTCGCCCGTCCGTCCGCCCGCCCGTCCGCCCGTCCGTCCATTCATCCATCCATCCATGTATGTTATGACACACGTGAGCGCTAACAGCCCATTTTACTCCTAAACGAGCGATGCATCCTGGTGCAGTACGAACCAAGGGAAAAGGGGATGTTTGCGTTTTCGGTGTGGTCCGAAACGTAAAGGTATTGGTGAGGGCCATTGGTGAGGGCCATTGGTGAGGGCCATTGGTGAGGGCCATTGGTGAGGGAGATTGGTGAGGGCCATTGGTGAGGGCCATTGGTGAGGGCCATTGGTGAGGGCCATTGGTGAGGGCCATTGGTGAGGGCCATTGGTGAGGGTCACTGTGTCACTGTGTTAACTCCCTGTTGGTGTTGTGTCCTTAAAAAATTAATACACTACGTCACAAGCAACAGGCCTGCTCCTCGACACTCTCCTACACCACGCTTTTTACCCGCACCTAAAGGACTCAGCACGACACCTCGCAGTCTCAGTGAAATCGATAAGTTACTCCACGACCTCTCCATAAAATTCAGCCCCAAAGCTCAGTGCAGTAAATCCTCGCTGTTTGGCGGTATCAGGGCAGCCGAGCGTCTATCAGCGATCCAGGCCCCTTGAATACAGCTGAAGAAAGCGCCGAAGCAGGTGGACAGCATGCGCCCACAAACCATTCTAGTCCACTAGAGACTTCGCCTTCCGGCGAAAGTGTCTCCAGCCCAGTTGACATCACCATTCTAGTCCACTACAGACTTCGCCTACAGGCAAAAGAATTTCCAGCCCAGTTGACATCACGTGATGGAAGGTTTTCGTCCGAAATATGCAAATATAGGTCACACGAGAGGCTTGTGGGAAAGCCGATCTGCTCCATGACATACGCCGTTAAAGCAGTTCTAAGACTATTTCGCACAAAACTCTTAACTTACTCTTGTTGGGGCAATAAACAATCGCTTATTCGATAAAATAAAATGTTTGTGTCGAAATGGAAACTTTTTTGACATCTGAATGATTTCTGTAAATAGTGAAGAAAAACAATTGTGTCAGAACAAACTATTTTTGGCGCAATGCTGTAATGCGAAGGGTCAAGTCTATTACGCATTCATTGCGAACTGTGCCAGAGTCACGTGACTCGGGTTCACAGAATGCCCACAAACAGCACGTCTGCCGAGTTGGAGCAAGGGGAAGAGGTCCTCTCGTAATTCTAGAAGCTGGGGACAGTCGCTCCACTCCAACACGACCTCGCTAGAGTCTCCATTCGAAGGCGGTCGGTTCCCGTCGGAGATGACCTGTCTGCTTATCAGATAATAGGGATGGTCAGTTTGGCATTCTATATGTGCGGTGTGGCCAGCCCCTCCACAACGCATCAGGCGACCCCTGCAGGAGTCATGAAGCAGAGTAAATCTTAATGTCCTCCCGTCCGGAACGAAGAATCTGAAGTAGCAATCACTAGTTGTGTTTTTGCTGTATTATACATCATCCCAGGCGCCACAAGTGGGGTAAAAAGGAAAACATAATTTACGGCTTCGACACGTTTCTAAGATTCTATGGATTCAACACGTTTCTAAGATTCTATGGATTCAACACGTTTCTAAGATTCTATGGATTCAACACGTTTCTAAGATTCTATGGATTCAACACGTTTCTAAGATTCTATGGATTCAACACGTTTCTAAGATTCTATGGATTCAACACGTTTCTAAGATTCTATGGATTCAACACGTTTCTAAGATTCTATGGATGCAACACGTTTCTAAGATTCTATGGATTCAACACGTTTCTAAGATTCTATGGATTCAACACGTTTCTAAGATTCTATGGATGCAACACGTTTCTAAGATTCTATGGATTCAACACGTTTCTAAGATTCTATGGATTCAACACTATAAAAAAGGAATATAAACGAGATGCGGACGTTTCGCTGTTGCCCAGTTGATGACGCACATTGCTGATGTGTCCGTGACCGTTTTATGATTCCATCTGGGAGGCTCATCTCCAGCGTCCTCTAACATAAGAAATTGCACCAGTGTCAATGACCGTTTTATGATTCCATCTGGGAGGCTCATCTCCAGCGTCCTCTAACATAAGAAATTGCACCAGCAATACTTTACATAGTAGATTTGACCAAAGTGTAGGTGGTCAGTTTGCATGTATTCGAGCAAGATTTTTTTATTTAACACGTAAAAAACACCTCGTTATCCTAGAACGCGTAATTTGAAATCGTGCATGAATACATCACACTCGTTACTTGATAGTTGACAGCTCGGCCTAAAGGATTACCATTCTTTTAACCACATAGACAAACGTCAGTTATTCTCTTGAAATGAGGGTGCAGTACAGGAAATGTCCCAAACTAAGGTCTCGGACCCAAAACCTTCACCCACCAGTCGGGAACTTGTGCTGGTTGTGGTCGGCCATTAAACCTCAAACTTCAGCAAGACCCTGAGGCAGGAAGGGGTAGACGTGAATGTATTTCCCAAGGTGGATCAGACTCCGGCAGACTGGCTCTCTTTCAAACACGGCTCGTTTGCAAAGTAAGGCAAGGATGAAAGAAAAAGAGACCGGTGTAGCACCAGTCTGCACCTAGTCCCCGTCTCTTGACTTACACAGCTGTCAGATTTCACCCCTCAGTCTGCACCTAGTCCCCGTGCTCTTGACTTACACAGCTGTCAGATTTCACCCCTCAGTCTGCACCTAGTCCCCGTGCTCTTGACTTACACAGCTGTCAGATTTCACCCCTCAGTCTGCACCTAGTCCCCGTGCTCTTGACTTACACAGCTGTCAGATTTCACCCCTCAGTCTGCACCTAGTCCCCGTGCTCTTGACTTACACAGCTGTCAGATTTCACCCCTCAGTCTGCACCTAGTCCCCGTCCTCTAGACTAACACAGCTGTCAGATTTCACCCCTCAGTCTGCACCTAGTCCCCGTCTCTTGACTTACACAGCTGTCAGATTTCACCCCTCAGTCTGCACCTAGTCCCCGTCTCTTGACTTACACAGCTGTCAGATTTCACCCCTCAGTCTGCACCTAGTCCCCGTCTCTTGACTTACACAGCTGTCAGATTTCACCCCTCAGTCTGCACCTAGTCCCCGTCTCTTGACTTACACAGCTGTCAGATTTCACCCCTCAGTCTGCACCTAGTCCCCGTCTCTTGACTTACACAGCTGTCAGATTTCACCCCTCAGTCTGCACCTAGTCCCCGTCTCTTGACTTACACAGCTGTCAGATTTCACCCCTCAGTCTGCACCTAGTCCCCGTGCTCTTGACTTACACGGCTGTCAGATTTCACCCCTCAGTCTGCACCTAGTCCCCGTGCTCTTGACTTACACAGCTGTCAGATTTCACCCCTCAGTCTGCACCTAGTCCCCGTGCTCTTGACTTACACAGCTGTCAGATTTCACCCCTCAGTCTGCACCTAGTCCCCATGCTCTTGACTTACACGGCTGTCAGATTTCACCTCTCGTCTGGAGCCTCGCGACGTCCATTGGACACAGAGGACGAACTTGTCGACCTGGATGACCCTCACTGCCAGGACGCCTCCTCACAGTTCACTCGCCTCAATACTTCAGTGCCATCAGCTCGGTTCTGATTGGCTGAGGTCGTCACTCTGGTCTAGGAGACTCGGGGGCTGACTCTCCACGTGCAGATGAAGGGGAGATAATTCTGAGGCGTAGATTGGTGGAGTGTACTGGGCCTGGGGTTAAGCGCCATCGACGACGATTTGGCCCTCGGTCCATATCATCGTTAGTGCACATGGGGCAGCTGTTCTCTGATCGAGAGCCCGGGAACAGCTAATTAGAGAGCGTGGAGAGGCTCCTGCTTAAATCCCTGTAGGCCTGACTGTCCATGCAGAGCAATGCTTAATTGTTCCTTATTGCCTTCGTATTGTCTGTTCAGTCGGACAGTGCATAGATGTCTCATACGTAGCAAGTTTTGCTGAAAGGACACACACTGTCTTTTGTGTCCAATACAACATTTATATAAGAACTGGGGAAAGATGGAAAAACAACAACCAACAAACAGGCGATGGCATCGGCCGGACAATGAATACGGGTCATCCATGCGGCAGTCAGCGACGATGCCACTAGGCCAGTGTGTATTTACATACAATTGTGTGTTCATGGACGTCTTTTCAACGTTCCCGTCAACATCGTGGTCATCATGATTGTGGTATTCCTTACGATCTACAACGCCCCAAGCAACCACTTCCCCACAAACAACAGGAGAAAAACACCGTATGGCGTAAAATCACATCCTGGATCCGCCATCATATCCGCTCTCTGCCCAATAGATAATCACATCCTGGATCCGCCATCATATCCGCTCTCTGCCCAATAGATAATCACATCCTGGATCCGCTATTATCTCCGCCCTCTGCCCAATAGATAATCACATCCTGGATCCGCCATCATATCCGCTCTCTGCCCAATAGATAATCACATCTTGGATCCGCCATCATCTCCGCTGCCTGCCCAATAGATAATCACACCTTGAACCGCTATCATCTCCGCTCTCTGCTCAATAGACCTGGATCCGCTATCATCTCCGCCCTCTGCCCAATAGATAATCAGAGACGGCGTTTGATTCTCTTCCAACTCGATCGAGTCAGCGGCGAACTGAGATGAGAGATTATCATACAGCCCCTGCTGCCTCGATACCTCACTCATCAGCGCAGCTGGAGTGCCGTGGCCTTTGTGCTGTCGGGGCCTGCTCCAGCAGCACTCGCACAGCCTGCCCCAAGCAGCACTTCTGTGCCACCGGGAGGTGACGACGACATGGTTTTTTGTTGTTGCAATAAACTGCACAAATTACAAAGACACAGCGATGTAGACCTGTACAATACATTCATGTTTAGGCGTCAAGACATCCTACAACTGACAGACAAAGTAGCAATAGCCACAGAATGATTGGCTGTACGAGAGAGTGGTCCAGGAAGTGGCCGGCAGGCATTGCAAAATATCACGTGTTTCTATTGGGCAGATTCAACAAAAACTGCTTTTCGGCCTTGCAAGCACGATATTTCATACGGAGACAGCATAGCTGCCATAAATCCGCCACATTTGAGCACGGCCTAAACATTTATTTCGACTATCTTTCGACTAGAAAGCGTGATATTTTCAATGGAAATAGTGTAGTTGCCATACTTATATTTGCCACACTTGAGCACGCCCAAAACATTTTTTCCCGATTTGAAAGCGCGACAATTTCCAATGAAAGCAGCTTTGTTGCCATAAATGTGTCCACGTGCGGGTATGCCATTAGTGACAAGACAGTGGACAGGTATACAGAGGTGTGACATTTCAGTGGACAGGTATACAGAGGTGTGACAATTCAGTGGACAGGTATACAGAGGTATGGCAATTCAGTGGACAGGTATACAGAGGTATGACAATTCTTTTTTGTGGGTTATGCTACAATGAAATAATCATTTCTGCCCAGTATGTATATCACACTATGATAACGTCGCAGATAGAAGGGTAAGAGGTAGAAGTTGTATAATGAATTTGGGGAGGGGTGGGGGGTGGGAGAGAGAGAGGGAGAGAGAGAGAGAGAGAGAGAGAGAGAGACAGAGAGAGACAGAGAGAGAAAGAGAGAGGGGGAGAGAAAGAGAGAGAGAGAGTCAGACACACAGAAACAGACAGACAAACACACAGACAGACAGACACACAGACACACAGACAGACAGACAGAGAGACAGACAGACAGACAGACAGACAGACAGACAGACAGACAGACAGACAGACAGACAGACAGACAGACAGACAGACAGACAGACAGACGGACAGACAGACAGACGGACAGACACACACACACACACACACAAAGACAGACAGACAGACACACGCACACACACAGACAGACAGACACATAGACAGACAGACAGACAGACAGACAGACAGACACACAGACAGACAGACAGACAGACAGACAGACAGACAGACAGACAGACAGACAGACAGACAGACAGACAGACAGACAGACAGACAGACAGACAGACAGACAGACAGACAGACAGGCAGACAGACAGACAGACAGACAGACAAACAGACACACATACAAACAGACAAACAGACAGACAGACAGACAGACAGACAGACAGACAGACAGACAGACAGACAGACAGAGACAGACATAGAGAGAGAGATAGAGAGAGAGAAAGAAAGAAAGAGAGAGAGAAAGAGAGAGACGGAGAGAGAGAAAGAAAGAGAGATAGAGAGAGAGAGAGAAATGCACCAACTGATCACAAAAGAACCTCAAGACAAAACTCTCATCAACTGGTCTGCATCCCAGATTGGTCCTTGATAGAACTGCGAGACAAACAAGGAACTTTTTCCAATGCCGTGATATTTTCCCAGGAAGGCAGCTCAGACACACTTCTCCTCCTTTATTCTTCGAGAGCAGTCCGGCAGAGGACAGAGACGAGTTTAGGATGACCACCTATTAGGGTCAGGTTTCGAGGTCTGTCGAACACAGACTCGAAGAGAGAGCCAGTTTGCGTGCTGCATTCAGAGGAAAACCCCGACGCCATTGCGAGACAAAGGAAGCCTGCACGGACCACGTCTTCAATTTGTGGGACAAATGCCAGGAGGATTGGCAAGTCCAGACGGACGGGACATCTTCCCGCTTCCATTTGCAATGAACGCTGTGCAGTGAGGGGGCGCCCACAGACAAATCTACCGAGGACGTCTTAGCCAGTTGTTCTGCTGCTACCGAGCTGGAAGCTGCGACTAACGACCACCACGTGTAGACATGCACATCCACAGCTGCGCCTCAGTCAAGACACTTTTCCCAAAACATCCTCCTCATACAGGAGTAAATATGTAGATTATTCGGGTTTAGTGATTCATAAATACACACCGACAGTTGCCTTGCAGACAAAATGCTTTTTTTCGAATTCTCTCTTTTCACGTAGGAGTGAAATGGGGAAGATTGACGCTGGTGGATGCCGCATTCAGATTGGCACACAGACTGTTGCCTTGCAGGCAAGATTCCTCTGGGAATTCTCTTCCTCACACAGGAGTAAACCCACAGACTGTTGACCTCGGTGGCCCATTCAGAACTGCACGCATTCTAGAGTTGCCTTTCGGGCTGGGAACCTGATAGACTTTCTTGTCCACGAAGGAGTGAACGTGAGCACCTGTGAGGGCAGTCAGTGGGCAGTGTCTCAAGATCACAATCAAAGTGTGTGTTATTTGACAAGGTGCCTAACATTATTCTCTTTCCCTGGTTCTCAGCATTTTCAGAGGCAGTGAGGTCATACTGTTAACTCTGTCAAACAATGAGACTACAGGCCATATTGCAAGTGGAAAATCAATCACGGACATAGCACTAGGAAGAGTTGCTTTATAATGCGGACAAACGTCCACGCACATTTTATACTAAAAAGTTATCATCAGACGTAAAACATAAAACCTGGCTGTATAGAACGGGGATAAAATTCCAATCAGGCTAAGAAATGTTTACGTGACTTCAAGGCGATGAGTGTTCAAATATAGAATTTCACAGCGTGCGCATGGAAAGCAGGAGAAAGAAACTTCAAAGCAGCCATGGCGGTCCTGGCGAGAACGGGCGGGTTGTACGTGGAGACCTTGATGCGTTCCTTGACCACCGTCACCATGAAATGCGTGATGGAGAACGGGTGTGGTGCGCTACCTGCCTGTCTGTGCGGACTGTTTGCTAATTGTTGCCGTCACTTACCCTTAGAAGACCAATGGGCGGACTGTCTGCTAATTGCTGCCGTCACTTACCCTTAGAAGACCAATGTGCGGCCCAAAGCTCATTGAGAAAGCTGCTATGTAAGTAATTTATAATCCAGTGTTCTCCCGTTCCAGGTACTGAACCACCACAGGAGGTTCCAACAATGAAAATGTTTTGGTTCGAATACTGCTCTGTGGAAATGTTCTGATGCAAGCATCAGCACCAACATGTGGGAAGCTCTCAGGGTGAATCATTAGCGACTGCAACGTGCATTTTGCACTTTACTTTAGATGCAGGATGTGACACAACGGTCGAATCTTTCATTCCCTTCACGACATTCTGTGAAAAGACGGAAATGCATTGAAAACTCAGATGGTAGTTGATGAGAAAATATGTTAGTTTTTCTTCTGTGCACAAATTGATTTTTCTTTTCCTTTTAACATTCAGTCATGAAAAAAACATTATCATATCGTGTAAACATGTTGATCAGTAATGAAGGGAAACACGCATGTTATGAAGCTATTCAAATGAAGTTTTTGGCCTCAGGGTAAGACATCAAAACCTATTCATGTCACATACTCCAGTCTCCACTGGGTGATCAGCTTGAACTAGTTCTTACATTCGCTTTTCATGTTATACCTGCGCATGATGGCTCACAGCGAATCCTTGACACAAAGAGACCATCTGTATCTCACAACAATGCGCGAGATCAGAGCTCTCTGAGATACAGAGGTCACGAGAGGACAAACAGGGGCTTGACCCCACTACATAACTTACTATGACGTGCGACGCTGGTATGGGGGTCTTGTATCCCACCACATAACTTACTATGACGTGCGACGCTGGTATGGGGTCTTGTATCCCACCACATAACTTACTATGACGTGCGACGCTGGTATGGGGTCTTGTATCACACTGAGCTCGCAGCTGCTCTTCTCACTGAGGGACACCAAAAGCGCGGGAAACTTTTCGCGCCAAAACAGGAAAAGTGAGACCCCCTGGGTGGCGCTATGGAAAGCAGCTTTGATGTCCTTGGTCATTAACGGAGTGATTGCCCCCGCTGCCCGCAGTGAGAAATAGGTCCGCCCCTGCACACACGTCGCGTAATGGACGCGAAGTGCGCCGCTCCAAGGTTGGGCAAATCGGAGGAGAGCTTGATGCGCGGGGTGTTTACACAAGGGTGAAGTTTACACTCGGTTTGGCAAACACGCCTGGGCTCTCTGTGCACCGAGTGCTGGACCCGTAATGCACGTGTTTGCACACGCGCAAGCAGGAGCGCGAGCGCGGCTTTGGGCAAGGTCAGCGAA
>JAWQFJ010022830.1:0-10000 GCA_034096865.1 Theodoxus fluviatilis | reverse complement strand
GGATCGAAAAGTTGATCATTTCTTGCGAGAAAATGTTTATTTAAAAATTCATTAAATAACAGAACTGTACCATTCTCAATGTTTTCAGCTTGCAAAGACGGTAACAGCATCTATGACTTAGCAATCCAAGAACTGCACATACCAATTACAACAGAGAGCATTCGTGGAAGATAGAGGCGGGTTGGGAGTGGAGGGGGGTAGGACCATGCTTCCCGCTACCTTTGTCTTGTCTCAGCAGGATAAAGAGGGAGGCTTAACGAGTGTGGGAGGAGAAAAGGGGGTGGAGAGAGGAAGGAGGGGTGGGGTGGAGGGTGGGGGTAGGGGAGGAGGCGAGGAAGGCAGGGAGAGGGGGTGGACTGAGGCGGAGAGTTGGAGGAGTTGACATCGCTCTCTGGGACCCCTGTTTCCTCCCAGGACGAACTAATCGATAACTTGGCTCCCGTGCCGGGGCTGTGGCCATGTTTATTCATGGCAGGCGAGCGGTCGGCCCAGGCTTTGAGTCGAGGGGTGCGACCTGTCGGCAACCATATGGTCGTTTCGTGGCGCTCACAATGAGCTCCCCTTCTAATGAAGATTTACGGGTGTTGTCGTTGTCTCCTCGACTGGGTTTTGCTGAAAAATCTTTTCTGTCCCCCGAACTCGGTCTGCCTTTAACTCTATTTGCAGAGGATAATTCATGGGGCATTGATTTTCGGAGAGTTTTTATGGGTCGTCTCACCTGAGGGAGGATTTTTCTTCCTTACCGCTCCCTGTGCTCCCCTCTCTTTGTTCTGATGTTTCTTTCCCTCGGGCTTCTGCTTCTATTGCTTTTGCCGCTCACACAGACTTGCTGCCGGTTCTGCTGCTGCTGCTGCTGCTGCTGCTACAACGGCCACGACCACTGCTGCTGTGACTGTTGCTACCTATCTGAACTCCTGTTTCTCCTTCTTCTCCGTCGTTTTCTGATCCCCCTTTATCTGTAAGAAATTCGTACCGTGGTGCGAAAAGTAGATTATGTACTCGTCACCACGAAGGAATATAAGGCGTCTTGACATATTTTGTTTGATATATATGTGCCATTGCCATTTTGCACGGAATATCTAATAGGGCTGTATCCGCTAGATAAAATTATGCGATGAAGTTAATGAAGTCAGCAGGCAGCGTTCCTGTACAGTAAATTGGATAAGAAAGGGTGGAGCGAGGAATTACGGAAAATCTTATAGATGGTTGGATTAACAAATTATCAAAAGCGTTAGCATCTGCTTGCATGACACTCTTTTTGTACAAGTGTACATCCTCTTTGGTGTTCATTTCCATTATAAGTCTCGAGTAAAAGGGTGTTTTCATTTCTCGACGAGTGGTGCAACAGGAAAATAAACCAACTTGTCTGGACATGCACGATTTGACTTATCTCTACATGTAAAGTTAAACCAACCGAAGAGTTCAGCTCTTGCTGTCTGTAAGTCATATAAACCATCGCCATTTCCGAAGCGCTTGTGTCATACAGAGAGGAGTTTGACAGGCGTCGAATGGACGAGGTGACAATTTGGAAAATGCCTGGTGCTCTCCATTAGCTTTACGCAGGGACTGGAACAATGATGGGGAGACAGGCTTCTGTCGCTAATAGCCAATCTCGAGCCGCCCATTTTCAAGAGGTGAAAAAACGCACACCCGGTGACGTCTGAATTTATGCGAATCCAGTCGAGAACAATCTGAAGCTAATGCCCCCTGCAGCTCTCATTTCTCTTTCAATCCGGGTTCCTGGGTCACGTGGCTGGCGAGAGAGCCTCCACTCCATCACCCATATTTCGCTCCGCTTCCGGCACGGGCGGCGCTTTCAAGGCACCCGAGTCGCCTGGGGCGCCCCCTATACGGCTTGCACACCTTGTCTTGGGGACGCCGCCCTTTGATGCTTCCTCCGCCCTGATCAAGGTGCCTGCGACGCCCGCCTGGTTTCCATGGAATTTTCCGTGCAGTGCGAAATTCGGGTTGAGCGCTGGGAGCGGCTCGAGGCTCTGCTAATGGTGTACCTGCCCATCTTTCGTTCCGGAATACAAAGCCCCGCGCCGGTTTTCAATCAGCCTCCCCACCGGTCCGCTTCCCCCCGCGTCTTCCCTGCCGCTCCAATCACTCCGAGCCTTTGTTCCCGTGGCCGGGGGAAAAGTCTCGGTAATCCCGTCCCCTCCCCTCCACCCCCCCCCTCCCCGTACCCCAGCTCCTCCTGAGAATCGATGACAGCCCGCAACCTGTTCTATCAATTAATTACACAGGTGAAAGACGGTGCGTCGAAAGGACAGGACGAGAGGCGCGAGGGGGACACCTATTGACGGGGACCTTGTCCAATCGATACATTCCCATCAGCGATTTCATAAACTGTTGAAATTTTAATCTCCATTTTGCAGGGCCTCGCCATGACGGTGTCGGCCGGCGGGTATAAGGCGCTTTTGAAGCCCCACCTGAGCGTGGTGGGGATGGCTGCTTGCTCTGAGCGTACACCACAATTCTTCCTTGCCCCCGCTTTGTTCTTTGCTCCAGGGAGATCTATTCAAAGGCGCAGCTTCTCTGTTTGCAGAATACCGAGGGAAAGATGCTTTCGCAGTTCAAAGAAAAGAATCGATTAATCCCCGTCTTTGCCCGTCTTCTCCTACCTGGAAGTTCCAAACTTGGGCTGGAAACGTGGGCGCCATTCTGCAGGAACTCCAAGGTTTCTTACTTGGCTGGCGGTGCGAGACCAAGAGGCAAGATACTACACGGCCGTCTTTCTTTAGCGGAACTGTGGGCAGAATAGAATGTTTCGCTCGTAGTACAATGGCAAGGAAAAACAGTAGCGATTCGGCACATCAAAAGAAGCGCGCGAGCAGACAGAAGCAGTCTTCTGTCTTCGAAGAGACGAGAAGAAAGTGAGGAAGTAGTGTCCTGGGTAATGATGTAAAAGCGCCTGAGTGTTTACGGCCGAGGGCTTTGTGTAGAGCCAATGTTATTCATCACTGATGGTCGTTTGTGAGCCGGGAGGTGAAATACAAAATGCCAATTATTCACGTGCATGGACGAGAAAAAAGCTGTCCAATAACAGACGTCGAGTTTACCTGAATGATGTAAATGAATAACATTCTTGCGACTTAAATAGAAAGAATGAACACTTCTCGTGGTCATTTTTTCATATTTTGTGGCAGTTACCTCTGTGCAAGAGAACTTAATGTGCAGCCCCATGCAAATGTAGATATCTTGTGATTTAAAAAAAATATTGGCCGATTTTAGTTTTTCAAAATGTTTGTTGTCTCAACGCTCAGAGAACATTTTACCGACATAGTATGCAAAGGTATACTTGAAAAATGAGCGTTCGAAAGTTGAAGGTGTCTGTTCAGAAACTCAACACGGACAAAAGACTAAATGTAGAAGTAAAAAAGGGAAGGGGGTGTACAATTAAAGGGTTCAGGAGGCGGATGAGTGGTTGTAGTTTTGTAACACAATATAGTAAAAGTTTTATAGTGTGCTGCCTCAATTAAAATGCATTTTCCTCGTCAGAGAACGATAAAAGGTAGTGTTTTCCAAAAATGACTGAGAGGAAGGGTTGTCACAATTTTTTCTTACTGCTGTTGGAAAAAGTCATCTCGTAAATCAGTCGTAATATGCATATTCGTCACTTTTTTTTGCTTAACTGAGCAAAGTCTTCGTCAAATTATCTAACCCTTGTTGAGACCAAAATGTTGACAAAATGGAAGGAAATTTGGAAGAAGATATGAAGCTAGCGCTAATCACACATAAACCCCTTCTCGCTCTACTGGGGCAGCTGTGGGTGTCTAGTCACTGCGTCACTCGCATCAAGACGATTCTAAGTGCGTCATACTTCTGTCACTTGATGCGGTTTGGTAGCTCCTGAGTCAGTTGGCTACCTGAATCGCCCAGAGCTGCATCAGTCACGCACAGTCACACTGCTGTCTCTCCTGCCGGGTAGTGACATCTGCTACCTACGTCACTGACTGCTTCACCGACGGCAAAGTATGTCACATTCCTAAAAGAAATCTGCCAATGCCGATAATTTATGTCGCTGTTTTACTCGTTCACGTCGTCGAGAACTGATTTCATTACGGCTGGTAACTTAAACGTTAAGTTACATTGTTCCCTGTCGTGACGTTATTTTGTAAACGTCGTTGAAAACGTCGTTTTCACGGACTTTTGGAATCATCACTCCATCATGATGATCATTTCCTAAAAGTTTTCTGTCGCCAAGTTGATGTACATATCTTCAACATTCATCGGATATTGCTAACTTTTGTCGCTTGATCCATGTATCTTCTGTCAGGACTTTGCAGATAACTCGCTGACAACTACACAATCAATCCACTTTGCTCTTTTCACCGCCATTTAGTCGAGCGAGTACAACCGCTGACTACATCTACCCACGCTACCTATCTCTGTACGCCGGCCTTCCTGCCTGATCATATATCTCATTAATCCACACAGTTCCTGTCATGAGGCAGCAGTCTTGCTTCGCTGCCTACTGTCACCGGCTTCAAAACACGTCAGAGTTCTGCTGCGCCGTCTAGGTAGCTCGTGCCGCCATCTTCTCATCTAAGTCATCGATGATCGGGTAGTGTTCCAGGAGAGCTGCAGGAAGGATAGTGGTGCGCATGCGTGGGCACCCGAGCTTCATATCGCACCCTCGCTCCTGTTACCACCTACCTAGCACCGTCCTCGTCATAGGGAGCTGCGTGATAGGCTCGCCGTTCTTGCTGCTCTAGGGCGTGTCAGGCTCCTCCGCAGAAGAGCTGCGGATGGCGAGGCCTCCCCGGGCTGTCGGCACCCGGTTCTCTTCGGTGCATCTTCATCTGTTGCCATGACGACTAAGGGCCGAGTTACGGTGGGAGGCAGGCAGCAGAACAATGGGAATTTGAAGGGAGAATGCGGCGGGCTGCTGCAGTCTTTGGCAAACAGCGGCGCCAGCACAGCGCACTAGAGAAGGGTCGGGGTGGAGAGGAAGAGGTAGGGAGGGTAGACGGTCCGGTGGGGGGGTGGATGGGGGTGGGTGGTAGAAGGGGAAGGGGGAGGAGGGAGGGGAGAGAAAGAGGGAAGGGGGACGTACGAAGGGGTGGGCGCGGGGAAGCTAGGAAGAGAAGCTTTGGAGATCGTGGAAGGACAGATTAGGGTAAACGACGCAGGTAAGGCTCCATGAGAACCTCGAGAAGACTGGTTGGAGACACAGGGTTGTGGGGTTTAGTGGGGGTTGGGGAATAGGGTATTACAGGGATGTGAGTGAGGGTGGGGATGGGAAGGAAAGGACGTGGAGCGTGGTGGCAAAGGAAAGACAGAAAATACTCGATGAGCTCAGATGTGGCGCTGAACGACACCGCTGGAGAAAGTTTTGAGTGGTGCAGACAGAGTGGGATAAGGGGGGTTTCCCAGGCTATGGGTATGCAATCCACAGCAATCGAAAGTAATCTTTGGTATTACTTTAAAGTGGTCGCTGTGATCATAGAGAAGTTCCTATCAAAGTTGGTACGAAAACGCATGCAACCTCTGGTTTTGGAAACTGAATTATTACTAGAACTTACTGATTGGAAGTTGTGTATGATTACAGCAATAACTGGGGGTAAAAAAGAGACGAAAAAGCCCGGAAATGCCTTTTGGTTTGCGTTGGATTTCTTTGAATTGCATATCCCGAGTCCTGGGAAACCCATCTCAAAGGCGGCATAAAGGGTGAGTGAGGGATGGGGTGGAAAAGACGAGGAGGAGAAGCTGTGGGGCTGACGGGAACACGGGAAAAAACTGGATGGGCACAGTTGAGGCGCTGAGCAAACCCCACCGAGAGAGGTTAGGATGGCGTAGACAAGATGGGGTGGTATGGTGAGGAAAAGGGTGGAATGTAAGCAGGATGGGGGTGGGGTGTAGATGGGATGGAGATACGAGGGGCCCGGACAGCAAGAAAGCAAGGGTTTGAAATCCACGGAGAAGACAATGGAGTACACGGGCACATGTAATGCGTGGGGTGGATGGATCAAGCGGGTGGATGGATCAAGCGGGTGGATGGTGCATGGTAGAGAGGAGAAGATGAGGGAGTAGGGAGAGGGATGGAGATGAACAAGCAAACAGGCTAGGAAGTTGACGAAAAGATGGGCAGGCGAAAGTGAGCATGAGGTGCTCATGAAGCCATCTCGGAAAGGCTTGGAGTGGAATTGGGAGATAGGGGCAGTAGAGGAGGTAGAGGAGCTGTAAGGTGAGGTATAGGATGAGCTGGGACAGATGAGAGAGGAAATGAACAGAACAGGAGGAGACGGACACGAAATACGGCAGGAGCAGTGTAACAGAACTGTAGTGAGGCACAGGCAAGACGGGCTTGAGTGGGATCGTGGGAATGGAATGTATAAAGACAAAGATCAACGTGCATGATATTTGTTTGACTTTCCACCCAACCGAAGCAACTTTACAAACGTGTGGTGTGTTCTGTTTGACGCTCGGTCCAGTACATGAACGGTTGGTGGATTTTTCACTCATTGCCAGATATTCAAACCGCACACCTTGCTCCTTGGTCACCAAAGCCACTGGAACTACCATGCTATTGCAATGTCAACTTCTTCGGATGAAATAGGAGGGAGATTCGAACAGAGTAGGACAGAACATTTGAGTAATACAGTCCGAGTAATATACATGGACTCAGAAAATGTGGTCCAAGCGATCTAAGTAAGAAAAATGGTAGAGAGGGAAGCGGAATGAGAGAGGAGGGTGGACCTGGAGTGGTAGAGGGAGAGAGAGGTGTGGCGGAGGTGAGGAGGGGCGGGGAGAGGTGGGAGGGGTTGCCATAGCACTGGCATTGCTGAAGAAGGAAGCAGGATGTGAAAAAGGAAATCGGAGCGCACGATGTGAAGATAAGAGAGAGGAGACTTAGTGGTGCAGGTAGTGAGGCTGAAATGGTCGAAGTCGGAAACATTCGCGGACACTGTACCCCAGTTCCAAATCTCGGCATTTCTCGCGAGAACGGACATTTATAAACGTCGTTTAGCTTAAAATTACATCCGAATCACGCGGACCGTTAAGGTGCATGGAGTACAGTACCGCCGAGCAAGACGTTTGTCACAAAACGCAGATACATTAACGCGGCCGGATCTTAGCATAACTCCCCGGGCGTGCGAGTCACGTAACTGTAAGACCGAGATGTCAAAACTGGGGTACAGTGTCCGCGAATGTTTCCGACTTCGACTCATTCAGCGGTAGTGAGGTGAGTTGAAAGGGGTTATAGTGACGCTGAAGAGAGAGAGAGAGAGGGGGGGGAAGGGGGGGAGAGGGGGGAGAGAGAGAGAGAGGGGGGGGGGGAGATGCCTAGATAAGAAACACGAATAGATTTTGCTAGACAGATTTGATTATCGCAGAGCAACTCGTGTAGAAAAAAAATGCTGCGGTGGAGGAAAGATATTTAGCGGTTCATTAACAGGCAGAGAGGATGGGAAGAGTGAGAAAGATAATGAAGAAAAGAGTCATTCCAAGACGAAGGAAGGAGGAGAAGCACAGAAGATGTGTTGTTGGATCTTGGATGGAAATTTAACAGACACAAGCAAGCCGTGTGAACAAACGGTTTTATTGCGTAGAGGGAGACAGATTAGAGGTGAAGGAGAATGGCGAAAGAGGTATGGTAGTACGGACAGAGAAACATAGGTTTGTGTCATGACTGCGAAAAAGCAAACTGTTGAAATGGTGTGTTGGAGGTTGTATAGACTGGACAAACTGTGCATAGAAAGTCAGAGGCAGTGTACATGGTGGAGAAGTGATAACACAATGGAGATATGGAGGCATGGGATGGAAGACACGCGGGGGTTATTGGTGGGTAGGAACCTTGGTTCGCGCGCTTGAAAGAGGCCGTGGAAGCGGGTGAAAGTGACATTGGGAAGAAGGCATGGACATGGCGGAGGAGAGGCATGGGGGTAGAGACAGCTCAAGGAGACAGAAAGGTGAGACTAGGAATGAAGAAACGAGTGGTGTGTAGCAGGGTGCCATGGTTACGGCCAAACAGGGTCAGGCAGTCTTATCGCGCCTGGTGGCTCAGCGCTGTCTCTGCTGCAGCTGGTCTTCTCCCTGTCTCAGTGCTTGAGTGTCTCCCCTTGAGCATGTCCCTGCGTCTCTGCCCTTGAGCATGTCCCTGCGTCTCTCCCCGTGAGCGTGTCCTTGCGTCTCTGCCCTTGAGCGTGTCCCTGCGTCTCTGCCCTTGAGCGTGTCCCTGCGTCTCTGCCCTTGAGCGTGTCCCTGCGTCTCTCCCCTTGAGCGTGTCCCTGCGTCTCTCCCCTTGAGAGTGTCCCTGCGTCTCTCCTCTTGAGCGTGACCCTGCGTCTCTGCCCTTGAGCGTGTCCCTGCGTCTCTGCCCTTGAGCGTGTCCCTGCGTCTCTGCCCTTGAGCGTGTCCCTGCGTCTCTCCCCTTGAGCGTGTCCCTGCGTCTCTCCCCTTGAGCGTGTCCCTGCCTCTCTCCCCTTGAGCGTGTCCCTGCCTCTCTGCCCTTGAGCGTGTCCCTGCGTCTCTCCCCTTGAGCGTGTCCCTGCGTCTCTCCTCTTGAGCGTGTCCCTGCGTCTCTCCTCTTGAGCGTGTCCCTGCGTCTCTCCTCTTGAGCGTGTCCCTGCGTCTCTCCCCTTGAGCGTGTCTCTGCGTCTGTCCCCTTGAGCGTGTCCCTGCGTCTCTCTCCTTGAGCGTGTCCCTGCATCTCTCCCCTTGAGCGTGTCCCTGCGTCTCTCCCCTTGAGCGTGTTCCTGCGTCTCTCCCCTTGAGCGTGTTCCTGCGTCTCTGCCCTTGAGCGTGTCCCTGCGATCTCCCCTTGAGTGAGTCCCTGCGTCTCTCCCCTTGAGCGTGTCCCTGCGTCTCTCCCCTTGAGCGTGTCCCTGCGTCTCTCCCCTTGAGCGTGTCCCTGTGTCTGTCCCCATGAGCGTGTCCCTGCGTCTCTCCCCTTGAGCGTGTCCCTGTGTCTGTCCCCTTGAGCGTGTCCCTGCGTCTCTCCCCTTGAGCGTGTCCCTGCGTCTCTCTCCTTGAGCGTGTCCCTGTGTCTCTCCCCTTGAGCGTGTCCCTGCGTCTCTCCCCTTGAGCGTGTCCCTGCGTCTCTCCCCTTGAGCGTGTCCCTGCGACTCTCCCCTTGAGCGCGCCCCTGCGTCTGTCCCCTTGAGCGTGTCCCTGCGTCTCTCCCCTTGAGCGTGTCTCTGCGTCTCTGCCCTTGAGCGTGTCCCTGGGTCTCTCCACTTAAGTGTCTCCTTGGGTCTCTTTCATTTGCTGCCTCCTTGTGTATTTTTTGCTGTTTAACTCCTGGTCTTTTCCCATTGCCTTTCGCTGACTTTCTTTGTGTCTCTCTCCTTGAACGTATCTCAGAAACTGTCTGTCAGCGTCTCCTTCATTTGCTGCCTCCTTGCGTCTATTTTCTTGTCTACCTCCTTGTCTTTTCCCTCACCTTTTCTCAGACTTGTTCGGTTTCTTTCTTCAGCCACCTTCCTTTTCATATTTCCGGGATTTTTGTCAGCGCGTCTATTTCTTTCCTTGACTACATATTACTTCTCCTTTCTGTGCTGCACCTGTGTTTCTTTCTTAGTCATTGTCTTCTATTTTTCTGAGTGCTTCTTTCCTTTACCATCCCTGAGTCTCTCATTCCTTCGCCCACTTTCTTTCTCCAGATGGAATGTGACACGACGTTGATAATAGCATCAGTTTCTATCTGCACAATGGCGTTTTCTACTTCTATCTTTCAGCCTTCGTACAGAATGTGCCTTCTCTGCCTTTGAGTGACTGCAGAAGAAAGATGTGTGCATCCATTCCTATGTTTTGTTCGGTCTTTTCCCTACTAATTTTTTTAATCGAAGAAAGTCGTGTGCTATTTCAGCCAGTATTCAAAAAAGCATCACCCATTGACTTTTCATACTCACTCCTGACCCTATGTTTCCGTCATCTTCACTCACGCCCCTGCTCCACCCAGTCGCTTCCAGCCCCATTTAGTACTTGTAGAAGGATGCGGAGGTGAAATACAGATATGTCATTTACTTGTGTGTGTTTTTAATGACACAAA
>JAWQFJ010022829.1:7500-10874 GCA_034096865.1 Theodoxus fluviatilis | reverse complement strand
CGCTGATTTCCTCGGAGTTGCCGCTGGCACGACTCTTTTAATAAATAGGTATAACTTCTACAATTTTGATTCTAAAGCATTCATATCCATATCGAATTAACTCAAAAACCTGCAAGTAGAAAAACAAACTACATCTAGAAATGCCAAAAAATTAGATGGGATCGGTTTTGTGCAAGCCGGTCGTAAATGCAAGCCCACAGTCAAGGCTGAATGGAAAACCAGCGTCTTATCTCTGAAGAGAGCGGCCTGGAGGGCTGGAGTCTTTCACGGCAATGGCCGTAAGTCCCGCCATGTCTGGACACCGAAGAGCGCTGACGTATCCTGCACTGGGCCAGAGACACTATAATAGTATAGTATCTCTGACTGGGCACTTAACTAAACCGGGGAGTTAAAAATAGACTCACTGTAGTGAGTTTTGCGGATCACGTATCACAGTGGCGCCCTGATCGCGTATCTCTGGGGTTTCTGTACTCTCGAAGTAAATATATATGCCTTCTATCTTTTGGGAGAAAAGAATATTCGTCCAGGTATAAATAAATGCATTGCCTTTGTTAATAAAGATAATTATTACAATGCAAGAAATATTTCAGACATTTTGCGAGCAATAGGCACTGGACTAAACTGGGGAGTTAAAAATAGACTCAGTGTAGTGAGTTTTGTGAATCGATCCTTTCCCTGTCTTACTGAACGCCCTGCACTGCGCAGGTCCTTTTCTACTCACTTTGAAGGGAGGCCTTAGCTTCAAATGCTAAGGAAACTGGCTGCTTTTCCATTGTATGGGGATTGCAATAAAACAAATCTGTACATCTTTTAGAAATCAAACTAACAGAGATGTTTAAATGATTATTTTTCCCGCGAAGCGGTTTTTAAAGTTTGATGGGGTAGTTTCCAAGATTGTTTATTTTTTGCAGAAACAACCAAGTTCGATTGAATGGATAGCTGTGAGGGGATCAAACGACTTTATGTAGACAAAAGCCTCACACGTTTCTACATCCACAGAACCTCACTCCCTCCGGTCTCTTTCTTCACTCTCTCCACCCCCACCCCTACCTCCACCTCCAAACTGAAAAATCGGCTTGATATTAGCTACCTATCGTCAACAATGAGATGAAAACTCACTCCTGCATCCAGGACATCAAACAAGGTTCGTGTTGACTTTAACCCTCTTCATCCCACCAGTACCACTGTGGTCCGAAAAAAAGCACTGCAAATGTGAAAGAGATATGGGAAGGGAATGGGATAGAAGGCCTGTGTATTTTCATAGACTCTTAGTTATTCTTGTATTTTATACGTATACAGTATATGCCCAGTATCTTAGCCTCACATGCAGGAAGGGTGAGTATTTTTTCTGTGAGGGAAATATGTTGTCACGAAGAAGAAAATAAAACTTGTTTGAAAAATAAATGTCCCCGTAACCTTCCTGAATGAGGCACTGCATCCTAGACCATATGGATCATCATGGATTGTGATCAAGGGAGAGGCAACTCAGATTGTTTTTCCTTCTCTCTCTTTAATGAGATTTATAGTGTAGCTGTGCTGTAGATAAGATACCAGAGGGATTTGGGAAGGGCCATTCTGAACACAGAGATATACTATAGTCTCAGCCACGCTCAATGGGGAAGGGCATAGGGACTGAGGACCTGCTTGTTTTCGTAGATTCTGAGCTATTCTAGTATTCAAAAGCTTTATGCTCATTATCTGAGGCTCACAGGAGAAGGTACGTTTCTGTGTTTGAGAGATTATACAAACTTGTCTGACAGAAACTATTTTTTGTTCTTCAATTTTCATACAAGGTACCCGTTAAATACTACAAGGTTGCCTCCCTTAACGTGGGGTGAAATCACAAGCGCCCGTCTTGTTCTGGCTGAGCCAAAAGTCACGTCAGCAGCCCCGTGGGTAGGGGGTAGAACAGACCCACCGCGTCTCCCTACGCCATTCCTAAGGGGCGAATAACTAGGGAAATCGAGTCTTGTCTTGCTCGTATTCTTACCAGTTCCATTTCCATTCTTACCAGTTCCATTTCCATTCTTACCAGTTCCATTTCCATTCTTACCAGTTCCATTTCCATTCTTACCAGTTCCATTTCCATTCTTACCAGTTTCATTTCCATTCTTACCAGTTCCATTTCCATTCTTACCAGTTCCATTTCCATTCTTACCAATTCCATTTCCATTCTTACCAGTTCTATTTCCATTCTTACCAGTTCAATTTCCATTCTTACTAATTCCATTGCCATTATCCGTGATTAGTGGTCTTACATAGCCAACAAAAGTCGATAGACCATAAGACTCCAATCACTACCATCATCATCATCATCATCATCATCATCATCATCATCATCATCATCATCATCATCATCATCATCATCATCATCATCATCATCATCATCATCATCATCATCACAATCGTCCACCATCTTCTAACTGAGCCAAGGGTTAAATCGCTCCAGGTCAATTGACAGTCTTCCATGCTCTCAGTCTCCAACAAATGTTGAAAAGTTGTTGGTTTTTAGGGAGACATGGCTGATTGCGCGGCGTACATTGTGCTGTCATCGGCTTGGGATGGTAGAGGATGGGGGAACACTGGGCATGGTGGGGGACACACGGGATGGGGGGACATGGGGAATTGAGGGAACATGGGAAAGGGGGGAAGGGGAACACGGGGGAAAGGGTAGGGGGATGGGGAAACACAGGGGATGGGGAAACACGGGGGATGGGGGATACTGGGGACGGGGGGGGGGGACACGGGGATGGGGGAACACTGGGGATGGGGGAACATGGGGGATGGGGGACACGGGGGATGGAGGAACAGGGGGGATGGAGCGAGGGGGGACATAGAGGATGGGAGCGGGAGATGGTGGGAGTGGGGAGGGAGAGACATGGGTGGTGGGGTCGGGGGATGGTGTGAGGGTGGAGGGGGATACACGGGAGATGGGGAACACGGGGATGGTGGAACACGGGGGATAAGGAACACGGGGGAGGGGGGAGGGGGGGCATGGGGGAGGGGGAAGGGGGGACACGGAGGATGGGGGATGGAAAACACGGGGGGTGGGGGAACACGGGGGTGGGGGAACACGGGGGATGGGGGAACACGGGGGGTGGGGGAGGCACGAGGATGATGTGTCAGTTTTTCAGAGAACTTCTGGGTCAAGGGGCATTGTGAAATGGGGGACTGACGGAAGATCGAGAAAGTAAGGAGGGGTGTGTGTGTGTGTGTGTGTGTGTGTGTGTGTGTGTGTGTGTGAGGAGATGATCACATGGCATTGCGAACACAATTCTGAGTAGGTCTTTTAAAGCATTAGGAACGCAGCCATTACGGACGGAAAGGTCAGGTGCCGAAGGAGGCTTGCATATCAAGCAGCTGATGGCGTGACA
>JAWQFJ010022827.1:15000-25658 GCA_034096865.1 Theodoxus fluviatilis | reverse complement strand
CGTGCAGATATTTATGTTTTAAAGGGAAAATCGCCTGATTGTCCAACAACCTAACACTATTCAAAACAACGCCACACCAGACATAAATCAAATATAACAATTTAATAACATAATACAAGAAAGAACCAGTCAATGCAAATATAATTTCACACCTCACTCCACAACCACCATTATGCCAGAACACTCCAGCACAAATCCACAACAAAATCTCTCCACAGAATAAACAACAATCCCAAACCTACAAAAGCTCCCCAAAGCACAAACAATACTTTCATAACATAATACAAGAAAAAACCAGTCAATGCAAATATAATTTCACACCTCACTTCACAACCACCATTATGCCAGAACACTCCAGCACAAATCTACAACAAAATTTCTCCACAGAATAAACAACAAGCACAAACCCACAACAAAAGCTCCCCAAAGCACAAGCAATACTTTCAACTCAAATCAATGATTATCACTCCAACACACCAATTGGAATCTGCTAGAATTTTCCAGCAACAAAATTAACAATTATTGCCAAAGGCACAGCGGCCCTCGGAGACGCGGCACCAACACACAGCGACGAAAAGTCTTGTTTCCAAAAGTTCCTCCCTCCCGTTAGCGAAATACATGACCCTATATATAGGGTTCATTCCCGCAAAAAGAAATGTTTTGCACGTTCTGCCACATGACAGCTTGTATTGCACGGGCGGCACGGTGCAGCTTAGCAAGTGCTGACACTGCAAAAACTCTTAAAGGTGCATTGTCCAGGACCGGGAGCGGACTTAAAGTCCCACCACGTAGTTGAGTCGTGACATAAACAAGAAGCGCTTCTCAGCTTCCGTCTCCTGATGACACGATGGACAAATGTTGGGACAATAATATTATGGCACACAGAATTTCTGATTCCTCATCTAATACGAATGATCATCTCTCTCAAAAACTGGATTATCTACACTGCATAAACACTATAGACTGTCCAACGCTCTCGGTTTCTGAAATATTCGATACCAAAGAAAACTGATCACTATCCACCTGCTGTTTTGTCCAAGCCTCATTAACTCTATGAATCTCTCCCTCCGTGGCTCGATGCAACTCCGCTCATTAGGGACACGTTGTCTATTCCGTTGTTCTTTAATTAAAACCATTTTAAATTCAAATGCCTTTGGATGCCCAGTCTTTTGTATCAATGTGTTTGTAACCATCATGTTGTGTGCTAGTCTGCGTACTCTAATGTCTTCCATTTTGGACAGTTCAAGTCAATTATTTGATAGATCTCAGCTTCGCATTGATATGCAGCGGGTACCTTCCTGTTTCCCTATGTAGCATGGTGTGTGTGTGTGTGTGTGTGTGTGTGTGTGTGTGTGTGAGAGAGAGAGAGAGAGAAAGAGAGAGAGAGACAGACAGACAGAGAGACAGAGACACAGAGACAGAGAGAGAGAGAGACAGACAGAGACACAGAGACACAGAGACAGAGACAGTGAGAGAGACAGTGAGAGAGAGAGACAGAGAGAGAGAAAGAGAAAGAGAGAGACAGTGAGAGAGAGAGAGACAGAGAGAGAGAAAGAGAAAGAGAGAGAGAGACAGAGAGAGACAAAGAAAGAATGAGCGAAAAAATGTGAGTAAGAAACTTGTTTGTAAATGAGTGTGCGCTGATGCAAAAATGAAATATGCATGTACTGTATGTTATTTATGTACATGACTTCAAGATTGTGCAAATATGTCGTAATAATGTACCATTGTACAAATGAATATTTCCGCACACGCACACGCACACACACACACACACACACACACACACACACACACACACACACACACACACACACACACACACACACACACACACATACCTCCCCCAAAATTTTTGTTTTAATGCGCATGAAATATTTCGCACAACTCACAACAGTAAGGAAGATTAGCATTGTATGTTTTGGAAAGAAAACGACTGTTTAATGTCAGGAGAAGACTCGTCGGTCCCTGCAAATGACGTCAAGTGGTAGTTTCCAGCAACACGGAACAGTCTCTGTGTGCAAGATTTCTGCCAATTTCCGTGTTTCTTTCTTGCTTTTTCTCGCTACCTCGGTCTGACCTTTCCATGTCTTGCTTGTTTTGTGAGCTAAGTCACCAGGTTCGCAGGTCATTGATGCCGCTTTTTCTGCTTTTTCCATGGGTTGTTATTTTTTCTGTTTTTCATCTTTCAGTTTTTCTTCATTTCCCACTCTTTCTCTTCGACAGGTTCGGTATCACGTGATGGAGGGAGCGAGCCCAAACAACGCCGGGTAAGTGTGGCAGCGCGCACACTGAGGAGGGCTGACTGGTGCCGACCTTTGGGACGGCGGGAGCCTGCAAGTGGCCCACTTAGAGAGAAGCAGCCAGGGGAAGCTGTTAAAGGTTACCTCGCAGTAATTGCTGAAGAAATGGCCCCAGCACCAGCACTGAGCAACGATTTTACCCGGCACCCCCACAGTGCGCTTTCCTCCACTAATTCGAGTACAATCTTTCCGGTGCCCCATCCGTCTCTCCCGCCCTCCACTCTGACCTCCGTGCTCCCGGCAAGCTTCGATTAGTCGATACAATCCCTCTTGTACAAATGCACTGGTACCCACTGACACAGCAGTCAAAAGCGCCGCCGTAATAGCAGCACTTGAGCGTGGTCAATGCTCCTCGCCCTCGTTGTCTCCCCCTGGCCGCGTGGGGGCGCCACCCATCTAGCGCGGGAAAGGGCGCGTGCTAATTGGCGCGAAGGAGGGGCAGCACCCGCGGCAGCGACGAGGCATCGGCTGTTCTACAAGGCTGGAGACAATGGTGGCTTGTTAGCGGACGCGCGTGGCGTGTTTGCCTATCAGCCGCAGCAACAATGGCGCTGACTTGCCGGCCTCTTCAGGCCCGCAATGGTCCGCATCACCGCCGCCGTGGCTCAAGAGCAGAGCGCCATCTCCACTGCCACAAGCGCGACTGCGTTGGAGAGGGATGAATTGGTGTCGGCCTGGTTGAGAGCGGAAGGGAGTGAGCGAGCGAGAGAGTGAATGACAAAGTCATCGAGCAACAGAATGAGGGACTCCAGCAGCGAGAGCCACTCCAAGTAGTGTGGCCACAAGCGAAGTGGATGCAAGTCCCACTGCATCAGCTGACGCTGCTCTGCCTGCGTTGGGTGTACCATCCTCGGGTGCTCAGTAACCACGCAGCAGATTCACGCAGTTCCTCAAGTCAAGACAAAAGTCTGCGATAATTTCTGAAAATTTCCTGTGACAAAAACTTTTGAACAATGTCTCAGAACTTCACTCACAAACCTCCCCTAATTAACATGCTGATTATTCCGGAAATATTTAATTCAGTTTCCTCTCAAAACGTGAGCCTGTGGTTTGTCTGTTGCCGTTGCAATCTTGACTCGAAATCAAAAACTCTCACGGCACCCCACACCTTCAAGACTCTCTCTCTCTCTCCCTCTCTCTCTCTCTCTCTCTCTCTCTCTCTCTCTCTCTCTCTCTCTCTCTCTCTCTCTCTCATAGAGGGATCTCACTGCTAAGCAATGTTAGTAAACTGTTTCTGTCCATCCTTACAAACCGCTTACGATTTTGGGCGGAGGAAGAGAACCAATTCAGTTTTGAACAAGCCGGTTTTAGAATGGGTCATTCCACAATTGACCATATATTCACTCTATATTCCCTTGTTGTGAAACACATCTATGGTGAAGGTCGCGGCAAACTGTACGCAGCCTTTGTAGATTTCGAGAAGGCGTTCGACTCTGTCAACCGTTCATGCCTGTGGAATATTTTAACAAAGCTTGGCCTCTCTACCAAATTTGTAAATATGCTCAAAGCCGTGTATGCTCGTGTTGAGGCCAGTGTACGCTGGGGTAATAGTCTTTCGGATCCCTTTGACTGTCCTCTTGGCGTAAAGCAAGGGTCAGTAGAGTCGCCGATCCTTTTTTGTTTGTACATCACTTACATGGCTGACTTCATTCGGAAAAATGGACGTCATGGGGTGCAGTTACTTCCCGGAAAGGAAGAACTCTTTTCTTTACTGTTCGCCGATGATGTCGTTTTGTTATCGACCACCCCAGCTGGCCTACAGCGCCAACTGGACAATCTCAGCACTGCCTCCAGTCACCTTGGTCTCACTGTTAACAGTGAAAAGACAAAGGTGATGGTTTTTAGAAAAGGAGGGTTTCTGGGCAGAAACGAACGGTGGACCTTAGGTACCAAATCTTTAGAGGTGGTGAATAGATATAAGTATCTTGGTTTTGTTTTCACCACGAAAATGTCGCTGGCAATAGGCCTTGAGAACCAGATAGTTAGAGCAAAGCAAAAAACTCTGCATCTGGTACGAACAATGAGAAACTTGCATTCTCAGAGCGCGACTGTGTTTTTTAAATTATTCGATGCTCAGGTGTTACCGTCGTTGCTATACGGGTCTCAGCTATGGGGATTGACCAAAAGGCTTAATATTGAAACGGCGCACATGTTCGCCTGCAAGCGCTTTCTGGGCGTCGACCTGAAATCCCCCAACAATCTGTGCTACGGAGAACTCGGTAGATACCCCCTTTTTATTACCACCACTCTTCAGGCAGTAAAATTTTGGATACGACTGTGCAAAATGCCTGACAGTAGGATTGTCAAGCAAGCTTATGTCATGCTCACTCGCTCCCGTATACCTGATGAACTCAACTGGGCGAAACTCATGGAAAGTTGCTTGGGAAAACTGGGCTTCTCGTACTTATGGTATAACGGTGATAGTGTAAATGAGAGAAGTACTATGAGGCATCTTAAGCAACGACTGCGAGACTGCTTCTTACAAGAGTGGAGTTCAGCCCTTAGTTCAAGCAACCGATTTGCCTTTTATCGCTCCTTTAAAACAGCTTTTGAATGTGAAAAATACTTGTCTTTTATTAACATTAAGAAATCCCGTGATGCCTTCATCCGTTTTCGTTTGGGATGTAATGAACTACGAAGCAATGCACGAAGTAGCCATGATCCTAACTTTAACATGAACTGTCCATTCTGCAATGAAACTGAATCTGAAATACACTTTTTAAGGAATTGTCGGATGTATTGTGACATCAGACAAAAATACTTGGCAAAATATTTTCCGAATCCAGATTATATGGACCTGACACGTCTGATTAATGGAGAAGATGCTGAGAAGACGAGAGACATTTCAATGTACATTTTTTATGCCTTTGAACGGCGATCACGGAAAATACAGGAAATAGACTCTGTACCTTAGCTACAACAAACCACTTTTAACTTATGTACATATTTACTGCATTTAATCTTAATTCACTACGGTATTATAGTAAATATATAGTTTAGACGTTGTTTTTACCACACTGGTTGTAAACTCACCTAAAGGATGTACCATATTTCAAATTTGTAATTGCGTAACTTTCTTTACTACTGGGTCGTCGGCCGCAAATAAAGAATCAATCAAATCAATCAATCAATCTCTCTCTCTCTCTCTCTCTCTCTCTCTCTCTCTCTCTCTCTCTCTCTCTCTCTCTCTCTCTCTCTCTCCTCGCTCGCTCGCTCGCTCGCTCTCTTTCACACCTGAACTTTCCGCGCTTGTAGACTCTAAGGCGGGGCTCGTTGTTGCTGAGCTGGAAGAGGACTAATTGTTGTGGCGGAGGAAGCTGCGACGGCCCTCGGTGATGCGGCCTGCTTCCGGCAGAGGAGGGAGGCAGAGCTGACTGCCTCGGCACGGATGCTGAATTGTCAGCGGAAGTGATGACACCGCGATGCTTGAAAGCGAGGCTTGGGTCACGTGTGCGGGCAGGTGGGCAGGAGGCGCGGTGCATGACGGGAGCGGCGAGGCACGCCCGTGAGTCGGCCATGTTTTGTCGTCAGGACTTGGAGCGGAGATAACTACCGCCGATGGACCGGAAACATTCCCTGCGCCCCCCACTGAGCGCACGAGGCGCCGGTGATGGCTGTGAGGGACTGGACGCAGAGACAGACCCACGGGAGTGGGAGGGACGGATGGGAGAAGGGATTGTGTGTTTGTGAGAAAAAAAACTTTCCCAGCGCTAATTACGACTGACTGTACCTCCTCTGAAGCGCTCTGCGCAACTCTCGATGAACAAAGTCTTTTTCGCGTTGCCTCTTGAGCTGGACGTCACAGCGGTCAGTGCGATGGCAATAAGCAGTGTCTGTGCACTGTCTCTGATTCTGATGACGCTTTCATTGACGATTTCGACCGAAAAAGGAAGAGGATTTCTACCAAATATATCCGAATGCCTGTCTTCACAACGCCTTTTTTCTCTGGGGATTCGTGATGAAATTGTTTTAGAACATGTTTGTCTTGACTGTGATTCGCCGCAAGTCTTGCTCACAGTTGAAATTTTAAAAAACCTTTCCAAATGTAATCGCTGGAGGCATTGGCTGCATCTGTAGATGTTTAAAGGTCAAAGGATTTCTTGGGTGAAAATATATCCAGCAAAATTCGCCATAATGTCAGAAGGCTAGACGGCACGACATTTGAGCCATCGACTCGGTGAAACTGGCTTTCCAAAATGATCTGTAACTTGTGACGAAAAGATACATGAACTGAATGGTATACATGTAGAGTGCTTTATATAAGTGATTCCACTCTACATGTATACCATTCAGTTCATTCCGTTTATTTCATTCTATTCTACCCATTTTTGTAAAAGATTCTTTGAATCTTTATATTTTGGAAATGAAGTGGTTACATTGAGAGAGCTGATGTATGTCCATATTGCATTACTGACAATATCAAATACTAAACGACGAGGCAATATTGTGTGCTTGTGTGTGTGTGTGTGTGTGTGTGTGTGTGTGTGTGTGTGTGTGTATATATATGTGTGTGCGCGTGTGTGTGTATATATATGTGTGTGCGTGTGTGTGTGTATATGTGTGTGCGTGTGTATGTGTATATGTGCGTGCGTGTGTGCGTGCGTGTGCGTGTGTATATGTGCGTGCGTGTGTGCGTGCATGTGCGTGCATGCGTGCGTGCGTGCGTGCGAGAGAGAGAGAGAAGGAGGGATAATTGCACAGAATAAATGGACATTTTTATCCGTGGGTCACTGAATAATGAACTAATCTTAGTTCGAGGTGTAAACGTCTTGAACTGAGTCAGACTAAACTGAAGTGGGCAGCACTGAATTGAACTGAACTGGCGCCAGACATCAAGGTATGTCTACCTCTAAAACTCACTGAATCACTCATTTGAGAAAGGAAAGCTTAAAGTATTACAGTAAGGACGTATTACAGTAAGGACGTATTACAGTAAGGTAGTATCACCGTATTACAGTAAGGACGTATTACAGTAAGGTAGTATCACCGTATTACAGTAAGGTAGTATTACAGTAAGGTAGTATCACCGTATTACAGTAAGGTAGTATTACAGTAAGGACGTATTACAGTAAGGTAGTATTACAGTAAGGACGTATTACAGTAAGGACGTATTACAGTAAGGACGTATTACAGTAAGGTAGTATTACAGTAAGGACGTATTACAGTAAGGTAGTATTACAGTAAGGTAGTATTACAGTAAGGACGTATTACAGTAAGGACGTATTGCAGTAAGGACGTATTACAGTAAGGTAGTATTACAGTAAGGTAGTATTACAGTAAGGTAGTATTACAGTAAGGACGTATTACAGTAAGGTAGTATTACAGTAAGGTAGTATTACAGTAAGGTAGTATTACAGTAAGGTAGTATCACTTTGATACCCGCAAAAGATCAAGAGAGAACGTATTTGAACAACTAGAGACCAATCACCTTATTGAATGTTGACTACAAAATAGCTGCAAAAGAATAGCAAATAGGATGTTTAAAGTTATTCCATCCATTTTACACCATTCTCAAACTAGCTTTATGAAAAATAGATATATTGGAGAAAATATCAGACTGATTCATAACGTCATTCTACATGTTAATAAGAAAGATAGGAAAGGATTGATTATGTTTGTAGACTTCGAGAAAGCCTTTGACAGTGTTGATTATGATTATATGATAAACACTACTGGAACATGTCAACTTAGGCAAGGACTTGATACCATGGATGTGCAGGGCTGTGTAACAAGCATGGGTTACATGGCAACTTTCTAAAAGTAGCCTGCGGACAAGACAAGGATGTCCTCTTTCTCCTTATATTTTCAACATTGTGAATGACATTTCCTTTTATTTAATAAGAAATAATAAAATTAATAAAGGTTTGACATTTAGATACTTATGTCAAAATGACAGCATATGCTGATAATCTAACTATTTTCCTAAATGGAACAGAAAGAGATCTCAGCATTACCAGTTCCATTCTTGACAGCTTTGGAGAAAAATCTGGATTTAAAAGTCACCTACGGAAAGAGTGCCATTATGAGAATAGGCTCCCTTAAAACACTCAGATCAGAGTATGCCAGGATAAGAACTTTACATGGACTTGAGAGAGCGTTAAAACTCTTGTAATATTTTTCATTGATGAAACAACAAGATGACTTTAGTAAACATGAATGAGAGACACGAAATAATGGTTATCCTGTTACACAAATGGAAATTTCGTAACCTTACCGTATATGGTAAAATAATAGTCATTAAGATGCTAGCTTTCTCTATTATATTATACCTATTGCAACTAAAAGGTAAAGGTAAAGGTGTGGTTTTATATAGCAACTTACACCCTTTGTCTGGGTCTCAAACCGCTTTACACTTTACCCCCTGATCACTGAGCATCTTGATCAATCCTCACTGGTCCCTCACAACAAACATAGTGACAGGCATTTAAGACGCACACAGTCAGGTACCAGCACCAACTCCGCTCCCTGGGGAGTATTCCAACCCGGTGCTGGCGCTTGGCCACATACAAGGGTTAATCGCACTACGTTTTTGCCAACATTGCCCTCACAGGTACACAGTTTTACTCGTGGGTGGGGAGAAGCAATGCGAGTTAAGCATCTTGCTCAAGGATGCAACTCGGGGAACCGCGCAGCTTCGAACGCCGTACCCACTGGCTGCAGCGACTGTAGGTCCAGCGCGCTAACCTGATCCTACAGAAAATTTATTAAAGACCATAAACAAGAAACTATTTACATTCTTGTGGAATGATAAACCTGATAGAATTGCCCGAAAAGTAATGTATCAGAGGTGGATTGAAAATGTTCAATATTCAAAGCTTTCTATCTCCAGTTAAAACAAACTGGATAAAACGAGACATCAACCCTTACAATCAAGGAGAATGGAAAACCACATTTAGACATCTAAATAAAATTGGGTATGAGGATTTCTGAAATTCCAAATTGAATGAAAAACACATCAACCTGTATATCCCTCCAACGCCTTCTGTTATGATGTAATAAAGCTTTGGAATAAGATTGTTGGGACAGAAAATCGAGCTGATAATATACTAGACCAAGTTTGGTGGTATAATTCAAATATCTGTCACTGTAGGGCACCAGTCAAGTCCAAAAAATGGACTGACAAAGGCATCCTGCAGGTGAAACATAATATTGAAAACAACGATCTAGCCAGTTTCTTCAGTCTGAAAACAAAGTTCAATTGGATGCAGATGATGTCTTTTTTTTAATACAAAAACCATAAAAAGTATATTCCACAGTAATGGATATAGAATATATAAAAACCCAATGTCAAAGTCAGTGTGAAAGAATACGTGAAATAATAACCAGAATCAAAATGCACCGACTTCTTTTACTCACTTCCAATTGATAACATAGACATATAACTTCACTTCCCAAAACAAAGGGGACAATCATTAGAAGACAGTACCATTGCCTGGGATGGAATGTACACTGGGCCAACGCAATGCACAATAGACACGCAGCTAAGGACCTTTCAGCTCAAATTCCTACATCGGATTATCTCAATGAATACCTTCCTTCTACGTATGGGGAAATCATCTTCATCACTTTGTGGATTTTGCTGGTGTTGTGTTGAAGCACAAGAACATCTTTTCTGGGAGTGTCAAATAATTCAAGATTTCTGGAGCAAACTACAGCGCTATTTAAAAATTAGGAAGGAAATATTCCATAAATGTAAGTATTCTATATTCTTTGGTGATAAACTGGCCTCTCCTATGGTAAACCTTATTTTAATATTAGCCAGAAGACACATGTATCGAGCCAAATACCTTAGTAATGAGATTACTTTAGTGCCCTGGAGGCAAGCCATCCAATCAACATGTACAATTAAATAAAGAATTGCCTTCAGAAATGGAACGTTGGACAAATTTCAGAGCAAATGATATAAATATCATATTATAAGAAGAAAAGCCCCTTTCCCAATACCTTGTGATCCGGTTCATCCCCTCCTTCCCCCCTCCGCCTTTCCCTTTCTAACCCCCCTCCCCTACTACAGACCTCATGACAGTGTCTATGTTCTCCCTCTCGTTTTTTTCGTTTTTCTTTTAGTGTCTCGCTGCTTGTGTGCAAACTGCCGTGTGTGTGTCTTTCCCTGCTATTGTATTTCCCTTTCTGAATTATTAGAATTTTATTGAGCGGACCTGAATTAATTAAACTAGAACTGAATTTAACACAATTTCTTTTCAATTCAATTACTTTATTTACCGATGGTACACATGATAAAATAAATGTCCATTGTCCAGTAGTCCTCAAAGTGAATATGATGACAAATTAAGAAAAATTAAAAACTCTCTCTCTCTCTCTCTCTCGCTTTCTTTCTCTCTCTCTCTCCCTTTC
>JAWQFJ010022827.1:0-10000 GCA_034096865.1 Theodoxus fluviatilis | reverse complement strand
GTGTCCTCATTTTCATAGGGAAAAAATGCTTTAACGTTTGTGTCTGTTATTCACTTGTGTGTTCTGTGCGTGCGTGTGTGCATGCGTGTGTGTGTGTGTTTGCATGCGCGTGTGTGCGTGCGTGTGTGTGCGTGCGTGCGTGAGTGTGTGTGTGCATGCGCGTGTGTGCGTGTGTGTGTGCATGAGTGAGTGCGCGTGTATGTGTGTGTGTGCTTGCGTGCGTATGGATGTGTATGTCTGTGAATGTGTGTGAGCATGTTAGTGTGTGTCTGTGTGTGTGTCTGTGTGTGTGTGTGTGCGCGCGCGCGCGTGTGTGTGTGTGTGTGTGTGTGCGTGTGTGTGTGGATGTGTGTGGATGTGTGTGTGCGTGTATGTGTGTGGATGTGTGTGTGTGTGGATGTGTGTGTGTGTGGATGTGTGTGTGTGTGTGGATGTGTGTGCGCGTGTCATTTCATGATTAAATGCGCGTGCGCGCGCGTATATATGTGTTTGTGGATGAGTCCATGTATGTGTGTGTATGTGTGCGTGCATGCGAGTGTGCGTGCGTGCGTCAGTGCGTATGCTTGTGCTTGTGCGTTCGTGTGTCTGTGTATGTGTGTGTGTATGCGTGTGTATGCGGATACGTGTAAGTGCATGTGTAAATGCGAGTGCGCGCGCGTGTATGTGTTTGTAAATGAGCACATATGTTTGCGTGCGTGCGTGCGTGCGTGCGTGTGTACATGCGTGCAGCAGTCCACCAACACCTTCGTAGTTTCTTCATCCACGCTTCAGCAACCCCCATGGATTCCATTTTGCACGTTTACTTGAGCGGATTTTGTCAGACCGCATGTATTCATTCGTGCACGCGACTACCTGCACCCGTGTGATTGTTGTTACTCGCAGTTCGCCACCTCGATCGGTCTCCGTCAGCCTGGGTGCTGCATCTCGGCATCGTCTTCTGGCAGGGCGGATAGTGACGGAGACCGCCACTGGAGAAGGCGTTGCCATGGGAGATATTGCCCTCTTTAGGTGTCGCACAAATGGCGTCGCAGGGTTCCCGGACCACAAACAAGTGATGATGAGTATCCCTAGGTACAATAAGCCGCGGTAACTTGGTCCTCGTTCTGCGGAGCCCGATCTGTGGCTGGCGACATGGGATCGATGGCAGGGGTGGCGCCGCCAGGGGGGGGGGCGGGCAGTGGCGGCGATCTCCACAGGCCACGGCTTGATCGGCAGCCGAGACTGGGTGATGAGGAGGAAGGGAAGCCATTGCTGATTAACCGCTCCGCCTCTTGTATCGTGCGAGGCCAAGGCAGGCCGGGCAGTTTTCAGACGGGGAGAGAAAGGCGGCTTGGCCGATGTCTTCCCTCGGGTCGTCAGTCCTCTCCCCAGCGCCCGCCCGCCCGCCTCGACTCAAAGCAAAGCTCCGTCGTTGATATTTCACGTTCCTCGGGGACATGAACTAATGAGAAACTTCACAAGTTAAATCGGCCTGAGCTTTGACTGCCGAGATGCTAGAAACGTGGAAAGCGTCACGAAGGGAATGGGGAGTGGAAAATACGTACAAAAGCTTTCTTTCTCTTCCCAGTCGTTTCACCCCGGGCGTGGGCAATGATGTCTTTAGACACGAGTCACGCATTCCTCTAACGCGCTTCTCACCCGCGGCTCACGACTTTGCAGAGAAAACTTTTTCCTTTCTTGTTTGGGATTCTTTATTAGATTCTGTTTCTCTCCAAAAGGAATGAAAAGTTCAGTCCCGGAAGAATCTCGTGTTTTTCTTTCCTTAAGATATTTCGGGCGACAGCTGTGAAATATTCTGTTCATACTGAAATGCCTCGTAGGTTTTTGGTAATGGAAAGTGATACAGTACTCACTTTTTCTTCAAATCTGAAACTTCTCCACGTACTGACGCAACAAATCGCATACATTGATTTTGGGACGCAAGAAGAACCGATGTATTGCTATTCTACTCCAGGCGAATAATGATATAAATATCACCAGTGATGCACGCTGTTTACTCTAAAATAGTATGTGCCACAACAGAAACTGTTCTGTCTTTGTCTCAAGTGTGCCTCGAGTTCAAGCGAAAGACACGGGGGTCAGGGGGGGGGGGGGGGGGCGTTGGGGCTTGGGGTGAGGGGGTGAGGGTTCGGCAATGTGAGTGTGCACAGCTAATTAGGTAGTGATTTGCGACAGGATTGAGCGAGGTACCCACCGAGTATGTACACATTGTCATCGCACCCTGTGTTGAAAAGCGACAGTGCCCCCACAACTGTCCCGTGTCTTCTGACAACGATTCTAAACAGGAATACTTCAACAACACACTGCGGAGAAGAAGTGAGCTACCAAAATAAAATCTACACTGCCTGCATTTCTCAGTCCCATAGTTTGAGCAGAGTGCTGGCACCTTGAGAGTCTGGCAAGGAGAGCGCCATGCTTATAACACAAGCACTTGCCCAGTCTTCCCACAATGCGTCACTCGGACATCTTTGGTAATTTTGAGATTTTTGTATCATCGTTAAGTACTCCGAATTCCCTTCAAAATGATGCAAAATTATTATTATATGTGCAGTGGTTTCTGAGATGACAAATCGACAATGTATGTACCCAAAAAGAGCCTTTACAAAAAACGGCTTTTAAAGAAAACGGCTTTTCAAGAAAACGGTATTTAAAGTTTGAGTTACAATTTGCATAGCGACGCCCTACTTGTAACCAAGCTACATCAAAGAAAGTTGGTCCAGAGCTAATTCTTACATACCTGTATAGCCCTTGATAGCCAACGCAAATGAGCTACGACTTAAATGAGAGCATACGGCGTGTAGCCACGCCAAATACTCGACCGGTCTGTTCGCGAGTACAAAAAAAGTGATGTGATTATGAGGTGGAGTGTTATGCAGTCAGACAAAGTTTATTTCCATACTGAATTTGCAGTGTCTGCCTAAAGACGTAAAATAAATTATCACTTTGCTGTAGATTTGAAATCTGAAACTCTCGGATAATGCCTGGGAATAGTTCAGCTTTCTGAATCGAGTTAAATATCAACATCGCTGTGTGCCACCCTTGGATAAATTTTCGGGAGTGTCTCGATTTGAACCAGGTATCCAAGCGACTCAGTTTGGGACGACCCGTCACACAACACGGTGTTTGGAATTCAGACATTGCATGTCTTTCTGAACATCCCACGCGTCAGTGGAGAGTGGCACCCATTTCATTGACGTTTGCGCTTTGTAAAAACCTCGGCGTCATACGCCACAATAACGACTTGTTTGCCTTCATGGTTTCAGTACTGAAGGCCTTTCCGGGAAAAAACACGTCTAATTTGTTTATTTACGCCACCCGAATCCACGCCCAGAGGATAGGCATGTCTGGGGGAAAAACTTTCCCGAGGGAAATGGAGAAAGCCCGAGTCGGAGGCCGCGCCGGGGGATGATACATGGGCCGATCTCTTGGAACTTTTACCCTCTACTCACGCAATGGTGATCCGTCTAATTACCGCCGCAGCCAAAAATTGAACAGTCTTGTGCAGGCGACCTCAGTTTCATTTGCTACGCTGTAAATCATAGCTCAATTGCATGCTTTAAACATTTGTGTTCCCCGCGGGAAAATGACATTCTATTTAGACCTATCATGTTTTTGGCGACATTTGTGTCGCGAACAAGTGATTTGTTACCTACGCCACGCAGTCAGCAGCAGCGCGCCAGCCACGTGGCTTGAGTGCAATTACCTTTTTGGCGTGGCCTGATGGATGGCAGCCTCGGCCACGCCTCCCCCAGTCACGTGGAATCGTGCCTTGCGCCCGATGCTTCCTGTCCATCTTGTTGTCAACCCAGAGTTCACCAAGATGTTCCCTGTCCATCTTGTAGCGAGCCCAGAGTTCACCAAGATGTTCCCTGTCCATCTTGTAGCGAGCCCAGAGTTCACCAAGATGATCTGCGTTGATCTTGTAGTGAGCCCAGAGTTCACCATGTTCTCTGTCCATCTTGTAGTGAGCCCAGAGTTCACCATGTTCCCTGTCCATCTTGTAGTGAGCCCAGAGTTCACCATGTTCTCTGTCCATCTTGTAGTGAGCCCAGAGTTCACCATGTTCCCTGTCCATCTTGTAGTGAGCCCAGAGTTCACCATGTTCCCTGTCCATCTTGTAGTGAGCCCAGAGTTCACCATGTTCCCTGTCCATCTTGTAGCGAGCCAAGAGTTCACCAAGATGATCTGCGTTGATCTTGTAGTGCGCCCAGAGTTCACCATGTTCCCTGTCCATCTTGTAGCGACCCAAGAGTTCACCCAGATGATCTGCGTTGATCTTGTAGTGAGCCCAGAGTTCACCATGTTCCCTGTCCATCTTGTAGTGAGCCCAGAGTTCACCAAGATGATCTGCGTTGATCTTGTAGTGAGCCCAGAGTTCACCATGTTCCCTGTCCATCTTGAAGTGAGCCCAGAGTTCACCCAGATGATCTGCGTTGATCTTGTAGTGAGTCCAGAGTTCGCCATGTTCCCTGTCCATCTTGAAGTGAGCCAAGAGTTCACCAAGATGATCTGCGTTGATCTTGTAGTGAGCCCAGAGTTCACCATATTCCCTGTCCATCTTGAAGTGAGCCAAGAGTTCACCAAGATGATTAGTGTTATCTTGTAGCGAGCCAAGAGTTCACCAAGATCATCTGTGTTGATCTTGTAGCGAGCCTAGAGTTCACCAAGATGATCTGTGTTGATCTTGCGGTAAACTAAGATTTCACCGAAATGTTCCGTGTTGATTTTGTAGTAAACATGCAGTTCACCAAGGCTGCACTACATACGACTGTACCGATGTGGTAGTACGAATACATCAAGGCTACACAAGATACTATGTGTTGGTCTAGCAGTAAGACTTCATTAGGGCTACACAAGATACTCTGTGTTGATCTAGCAGTAAGGATTCATCAAGGCTACACAAGATACTCTGTGTTGGTCTAGCAGTAAGACTTCATTAGGGCTCACAAGATACTCTGTGTTGATCTAGCAGTAAGGATTCATCAAGGCTACACAAGATACTCTGTGTTGATCCAGCAGTAAGACTTCATGAAGGCTATACAAGATACTCTGTGTTGATCTAGTAGTAAGGATTCATCAAGGCTACACAAGATACTATGTGTTGATCTAGCAGTAAGACTTCATTAGGGCTACACAAGATACTCTGTGTTGATCTAGCAGTAAGGATTCATCAAGGCTACACAAGATACGCTGTGTTGATCTAGCAGTAAGACTTCATCAAAGCTACACAAGATACTCTGTGTTGATCCAGCAGTAAGACTTCATCAAGGCTATACAAGATACTCTGTGTTGATCTAGCAGTAAGGATTCATCAAGGCTACACAAGATACTCTGTGTTGATCTTGCAGTAAGGGTACATCAAGGCTACACAAGATACTCTGTGTTGATCTAGCAGTAAGACTTCATCAAGGCTACACAAGATACTCTGTGTTGATCCAGCAGTAAGACTTCATCAAGGCTACACAAGATACTCTGTGTTGATCTAGCAGTAAGGATTCATCAAGGCTACACAAGATACTCTGTGTTGATCTAGCAGTAAGGATTCATCAAGGCTACACAAGATACTCTGTGTTGATCTAGCAGTAAGGATTCATCAAGGCTACACAAGATACTCTGTGTTGGTCTAGCAGTAAGGGTACATCAAGGCTACACAAGATACTCTGTGTTGATCCAGCAGTAAGACTTCATCAAGGCTACACAAGATATTCTGTGTCCATCCAGTAGTATGAGTACACAAAAGCCTACGAGACACCCTGGTACCGTGGTATGAAGGAAACGCCCAATGTGAAGAGGAGGGCTGGGGGGTGGGGGGGGGGGGGGGGGGGGGGTGGGGCGTGAGTGGGGGAGGAGATGAGGAGGGGGGATGAGGAGGGGGGGAACAGTTTGATGGTTCAATTGACACGCATCGACGCCGCCCTGAGGCCGCTGACCCGTGTCCCCCTTGATGACGAAAACGGCGAACCGCTTTTAAGGACGCAAGCTAGCATCCGAGCATCTAGGAGCTCACGAAACAAAGCAGCCACGAATTATTCATCACACAAACATGATAACAGCATAAACAGCTACATCAGATTATCCCCTAATCATATTTGTTTGGCATGTATCCCTTTCTTGTCGTCGTCGTCGTCGTCGACATCATGAACGCTAATTTAGTCCTTGCTGTCATGGCCCTTGTGGTCGTCATGCCTATCCTTGTCCCTTTTGTCGTTGGAAATGTGTTGCTGTGAAAAGACAAATTGTTTTGGAAAGTGTTCGACGTCATGGTGAAGCTTCGCTGTCTGACCACCATCGTCCATTTCACAGATGCAGTGGTCGCCTCTTTCCCGTGCCATCTTCTTTCCTGCTTTCTTGGCTGCCATGCTTTCAAGCTGGCTCGTGCGAGAGTGTTTCCTGCGTAAGACAGGTTGTGTGCATGTTTGTGAGCGTGTGCTTGCATGCACGTGTGTGATTGTGGGTGAGCCTGTGTGTCCACACGCATGCGTGTATGTTAACGCGCATGCGCATGTTCTCCCACGCGTTTCTCCTTCAGTGCTAGCTTTTGTGTAGTTCGTGTATGGGTGAGCTGATGGGAAGGGGTAACTGAGATGAGGGGAGGGAGTGGGTGAGCTGAGGGGAGGGAGTAGGTGAGATGAGAGGAAAAGGGGGTGAGCGGAGGGGGTGGGTGAGCTGAAGGAAGGAGATGACTGAGATGAGGGGAGGGAGTGGGTGAGATAAGGGGAGAAGGGGGTGAGCGGAGGGGGTGGGTGAGTTGAGGGAAGGGGTTGATGAGATGAGGGGAGGGGACGGGAGGGGAGGGGAGGGGAGGGGAGGGAGGGGAGGGGAGGGGAGGGGAGGGGGAGGGGAGGGGAGGGGAGGGGAGGGGAGGGGAGGGGAGGGGAGGGGAGGGGCGAGGGGAGGGGAGGGGAGGGGTGGGTGAGATGAGGGGAGGGGTGGGTGAGATGAGGGGAGGCGTGGGTAAGATGAGGAGAGGGGTTGGGCGAGATGAGGGAGAAGGTGGGTGAGTTGAGGGGAGGGGTGGGTGAGATGAGGGGAGGGGTGAGTGAGATGAGGGGAGGGGTGAGTGAGATGAGGGGAGGGGTGGGTGAGAGGAGGGGAGGGTTGTGTGAGATGAGGGGAGGGGTGGGTGAGATGAGGGGAGGGGTGGGTGAGATGAGGGGAGGGATGAGTGAGATGAGGGGAGGGGTGGGTGAGATGAGGGGAGGGGTGGGTGAGATGAGGGGAGGGGTGGGTGAGATGAGGGGAGGGGTGAGTGAGATGAGGGAGGGATGAGTGAGATGAGGGGAGGGGTGAGTGAGATGAGGGAGGGGGTGGGTGAGATGAGGGGAGGGGTGAGTGAGATGAGGGAGGGGTGGGTGAGATGAGGGGAGGGGTGAGTGAGATGAGGGGAGGGGTGAGTGAGATGAGGGGAGGCGTGGGTGGGTGTCACGCTCACTCCGGGTATTGCGCAGGAGGAGTATTCATGATGCGGCCGCGAGTTTCCCAGCAATTAGAGTTTTAAAAGAAAAACAATTATATCACGTAACACAATTTTAATACAAAAAATATACACACCTCAAGAAATTATTGTCCAAGAGTATATATGCGTATAAAGATAAAAGGTCACATCACTTGACGACAGCAACGTCCCCGATGTACCCACGGACGAAAATCTGGTCTTGACTCGGAGATGATATCGACGGGTCAGGGGGAACAAGAGGAGAAGCGGAGGGAAAACGGACCACGAGAGAGAGGGAATAGAATCTTGAACAAGAAAAAAGAAAATACAATGCAACAGATTTAGCGCTCCAACAGATTACCGGTACGTCAAACAGTCACATAATACGTTTCCCAAACAACAATAGAAACAGGTATGTTAAAAACGCGTTAGCGACAATTCACACTGGGAAAAATTCGAGAAGGAGATCACGGTGAAAAGGACAATAGCTTACCCCCAACGGGTTCTGGTGGCCCGAAGAAAAAAGTAGACAGCTGACGACCAGAACAGAATGGTGTCAAGGTAAAAGGAAATAACTGGAGTACTGGACAGGAACCAGGGTCTACTTTCACCAGCGAAGGTGAACGTTTCAACCTCTCGTCTAGCGTCCACAACGAGCGTCTCCTCCTCCCTCAGTTAATGTTGATGAATGCAATGCTCACTTTCTTTCTGTGGCCCAAAAAGTATTACAGACTGTCAATGTACAGAGTAACCTTTCCGGAGAATTGATTTTGAGTGATTTTTGCAAAGGAAGATTGTAAGAGTCTAAAGAATTTGAGATACCACTTCTTGGCATTCATGAAGTTGGCATTTTTCTGGAGAAGATGAATAAGAAATCAGTTGGACATGATGGTATTAACACCTTCATTTTAAAAATTACTATTCCATACATTATTGAATCTCTCACTCATATATATATATATATATATATATATATATATATATATATATATATATATATATATATATATATATATATATATATATATATATATATAACTTGTGCATCATCAATCACACGTTTCCCTATGAATGGAAAATAGCGAAAGTTATTCCTTTACCAAAAATGAGACCCCTTTGAATATTCATGATTTAAACCCATTTCAATACTTCCTATACAATCAAAGCCACTTGAAAAGCATGTTCACAAGCATTTGATGGCATATCTAGATCAACATGATCTACTTTATTCTCTTCAATCGGGTTTTCGGCCAAAACATTCTTGCCACACAGCATTAACTCGATTGATTGATTCTTGGCTATGTGCCATTAATGAGTCACATTTGATTGGTTCCATCTTTCTTGATCTAAAGAAAGCGATTGACATGGTTTATCATGACATTTTAATTGAAAAATTATCACAATATCTAAATGGTTGTAACACGGTGAAATTCTTTCAATCGTTCTTGAAAGACAGACAGCAGTATGTCTATTTCAATGGACATGCTTCTTTTTGTGGCCATTTACAAGTGGGTGTGCCACAAGGCTCTGTCTTAGGTCCTCTTTTGTTCTGCCTATTCATCAATGACCTACCATTACATATCTCTGCTAAAGAGGTTACATGTGATATGTTTGCTGATGATGTAACACTTTCAACCTCAGGTGTCAGGACTGAATGTGTGGCAGTAAAACTTCAAAGGAGCCTGGATGAAATACGTTCATTGTGCTCTTTGAATCATATGGTCATTAATCCTTCCAAAACGAAATATATTGTGATAACTACGAGACAAAAACATCAAATATATCCTTCATCTCTTCCTCTTGTTCTTGATTCTTTGAGAATAGAAAAAATTGTTGAGCACAAAGTTCTTGGTGTAATAATTGATGATTATTTAGGATGGCAATCACACATTGATACTATTTGTAAAAAAATATCAATTAATATATTTCTTCTCTCCAAATTAAGACATATTGTTGACGTTCAAACTTGCAAAATCGTCTTCCATGCTCATATCTTATCTCACATTAATTATGCGTCAACAATTTGGGATGGCTGTAGTGACGCGAACTTGAAAAGGCTGAAGTCATTGTATCGAAGAGCCTGTAAGCTTATGATAACATATAGTTCACTATCTACAAATGACAAAATGAAAGAACTTAACATATTGCCTTTTCATAAGCATTTACAATTCAATAAATGTGTCTTAATGAAAAGAATTAATGATTGTGATGTGCCTGACTATTTGATAAACTTATTCCAACATTCAAATATTCGTGTACATAACTTTATAATACCACAACCTAGGATTGATTTGTTTAAACATAGCCTATCTTATTCAGGGGCTACTATGTAGAACACACTATCCAATTTTCTAAAAATTGCGAAATCCTAGATACTTTCATCTTATTCTAAATTCACTTTGTGGCTATTTTCAACGTGGTATTTCGTTACCATGAATTGATTGTAACCTGTGTTATTGTGAAAATTTTGTGTGGGATAGAGGGTGGGTGGGTGGGTAGGAGGTGGGGGATGGGATTGGATTTGTTTGTTTGTTTTCTTGTTTTAACAAGGGCTGGATATAAGAT
>JAWQFJ010022825.1:0-14603 GCA_034096865.1 Theodoxus fluviatilis | reverse complement strand
CTTATGCCTACAAGGCTGATAGGCCCTTAAACTCCATCCATCCATCCATCCATCCATCCATCCATCCATCCATCCATCCATCCATCCATCCATCCATCCATCCATCCATCTATGGAACCGATATTTTGTAGAAGATCTGGGACGAGCCCCAAGGTAGGGATGTCTAATGCTTTGAAACGCAGTCATCCCTATCGATAGTATGTGATAACTAGTGTTCACATTTTTGTAAGCGAAAGGCAGACACCCAATAGGTTCAGCCATGCAGCACCCTGCATAATGGGGAGTGCGTGTTGTGTTCGTTGTGTAGTCAAAGTAACGCCGCGTTTGCGATAAAAGTTTGCCCGCTTTTCTCATTCTTAAAAGCCAGTATGTACAGACCTTGCATTTATCGTGTCCGTGATTACTCCGGACACTCTGTCAACTCTACTACAAAGAATTATGGCGTACTTGAACACAGGGCGTAGAGCATTCTAGTGCACTAGAGACTTCGCCTGCCGGGGAAAGAGCCTCTAGCACAGTTCATATCACGTGATGGAACTAATCCGTCCGGAATATTCATAAGGAGGTCACACGAGAGGCTTGTGGGATAGCACTCTGCTCCCTGATATACGCCGTTAAAGTACTTCTCAAACTATTTCACACAAAACTAATAAATTACGCTTGTTGAGGCAATAACGAAGCGTATTCGATAAAATAAAACGTTTGTGTTGAAATGTAAAAAAAGTGTTGACATCCAAATGATTTCTGTAAAAAGTGAGGAAAATGGTATCCAGAACGAGCTATTTTTTGTACAATGCTGTCCTGCAAAGGGTCAAGTCTATTACGCATTCTTTGCGAACTGTGCTGGGTCACTACTGACTCGGGTTCACAGAAAGGAAGTAGAGGTGACATGCCCCGTGTTGCACAGACTCGAGCGCTGAGCAGCGCTTACAAGCGCTGAGCAGCGCTTGCGCCGTGAAACGGCTTGTTCAGGACGCGTAGCGCTGCAAAGCACTGCATGTGATTCGGCGCTTTGCAGCGCTGCGCCTCCTGAACAAGCAGTTTCATGGCGCAAACGCTGCACAGCGCTTGCAATCGCTGAGTCTGCGCAACACGGGGCTGATCTTCGTTGTCGCAGTTTACTGGTGAATATCTCCTCGTCCTCCACGTCTTCCTAGTTTTCCTGTAATAGCGCTAGCACTCTAACAGTCGGCTCTCTGAGCACGTCTACTTGTATCATTATAGATTTGAAATTTTTTACTTGAAGCATATGAACATTGTTACAAGCCGGAATTGTTCGTTTTAAAATGATTCGTTGAAAGAATAAAGGTCTAGGGGAATACACGCGGTCCACTTGTAACACTCTCTCACACAATCATTCCATCTGACGCGTACGAGACAGAAAGACGGTGAGGACGTAGATCAAAATCAAATCACTTTAATTTCTCTGCCAAAGGTGATCATGAATGAGTAGAGGTTAGCGCAATTATCAATCGTGAAGAACAATAATCATACTCATCATCATCGTAGAAAATATGGCCCGCCAGCCGATCAATGTAACTTATCTGTTCTGAAGTCGGTCATTGCCGTTATGCACGAACGCGCCCTACAGTGTGTTGACCGTGGTTCGCAAACACGCTGATCAGCGCTCACGAGTGCTCCTGCCCTCGGGATCTCTGTCGCAGCGGCTCTGAAGGCGCTGGCGGGAAGAGAGGGGGGAGGGGGAAGGGGGGTAGCAACTGCATTATTTCACAAGTATAGCAAATTGTATTCTTTCGCAAAGACGTCCGCCTTTTCTTTCCTAAAGGACGGTTGAGAAACCTCGTATCTTCGCCCCGGAGACGGGCACTGTAAACTTGGAATCTTCACCCTGGAGACGGGCACTGTAAACTTGGAATCTGTACTCTGGAGTCGGGCACGGCAATTTTTGTATCCTCCTGCAGGGAGTCGGGCACGGCAATCTTCTTCCTGGAGTGAGAAATGACGTAGATTCTTGGCGAGGTCGGGATGACGTTCTTCGAAGATGTTGATTTTTCCCGCCCCGGCCGCTGGTCTGCCGGGACTTATATACCTTTTGCGCGGACGCCTTTGAAGATTGCCACCTCCCAACCAATGGGAGCACTCGGGCCACGCCCACCCACTCCCACTGCCCAATCACAGGGTTTCTATATAAAGTGAGGTCTTTACCTTGTGATGTCTCCAGTGAAGTTTTTCGTTGCGGCCAATCACAAGTCTTCCCTTGCACGCAAGCACGGAACGTTCAACTAATTTTCTATGGCTGGCGGACCATAATAACCCTATCATCATTATTCTATTACGGCTGGCAGGCCACACTAGCTCACGCACAACTGGTCAGTCATGACGATGGATAAACTTAATACAACGGGAAGGGGAGATCTCGCCACAAGCATGCAGTTATAGAAGACTTTGTGGAGGAGCAGCAGGAGAAGGAGGGATTGTTCGATACAACGATGACGATACGCTTTTTTTGCATGATGAAGACAATATCCACAGCTTCTGCTGCTTTAGCTGTAGTCAACCACCACGTTAAAGGCCCCAGAAAGCATGCCTACGTAGCCATGGAGGGTTTACGTCTGTTGCCGTGAAGATTTCGGCAGCTGTGCCTTTAAGCAGACCAGTGCGACATCGCGGTCATTCTGAGGCAAGTTTGTGCTATAGGCATGTATCGCACCAGGTGGGCCGCAGTTAAACACCTGGCTTCCTTTCTAGCACAGTCTATCGAAGTTTCTGTTTCGATGTGGTGAAAGTCGCCAGATGTGCGGAATGTGTTCTTTTGCTCGAGTATTGAGCTGGAAGCAAATGCGCTGCCACGCCTCACGCAGTCAATGGCGATGTCTATAGTATTACCAGATGTCACGGCGGTCTGCATTGCAAGCCCAACAAGACTGTTGACTAAGCTGCCCGTATACGGAAGCAATCATTTACATGCATTTGGACTAAATATTGCTCCTCTTCATACCAACCTCGTGTGGTGGAGACGTTGGGCAACCTTAATGGGTGGCGGTGTTCTTCACTACAGGCGACAATCTGAGGCTGGAGGGCGTGTAACATCCAAACCCAATAGGGGAACAATGTGATGTCTGGCGTGAGGTCGAGCCTGTTTCATTTGTAAGAAAATCGGAAGTTTTGCCGCTTTGGAAGGTGCAGAATCTTGCATTGGAATGATGGTGGACGCGACATCCTGTGGATGTACTCTTCGTTGTCTGTGGTTGATTCGATTTCCGAACTCATGTAGGATTAAGACTTTTAATACGAACTTTCACACACATCATAAATAACATGGGAAGGAAGTATTCTACTTTATAATATTTGGTTAGATTAATTTTTTCAATCATAATTCTCATGTCTTGAAATGTTGAAATCAATGGAATTTTCAGCATTAAAAAGGCGTTCAATCTGACTAATGTTTCAAATAAACTTTTTGCTGGATTGGCAAAATGTTTTTGTTGTAATTCCTCGGTGATTAACTAACTCAAAAGTAAACTCTTGAGTCACATCCTCACATCCCTTTTAAATCGTTGGAGGAAGGAACTCAGTGCAACGTCCGTTTCTGCCTGCAGTGCCTGGACACGGACGGGCTGTTCACCTTGCTGGGGGCAAACACATCTCTGGGTCTGGACGAAGAGCAGTTCCACGGCCTGACCTCCGTTCTGCTGTACTTCGCCCTCAACCTCTCCGCCCACTGCCATGCCAGCGTCGACCCCGCCACAGCCAACCTCACTCACATCCACGAGGCCCTCGAGGCGATGTTCGACGACGAGAACTCGGGTGTCATTTCCGAGGAGGGCATCGACCGCGTGCTGGAAAGCCTGGTGTCCTCGTTGTCCAAGGAGGGACATGAGGAGGAGGAGGGACACGATCACGGCCATGAGGAGGATGATCACGAAGACGAAGTCCAGGTCATTGAGAAGAAGGTAGCCTATCCTCCGCAAGTCTATCACAGGCGAAACTTTCTTCTTTTACCACCCTGTTTTCTGTTCTCAGTCTCTGGTACATTTGGACGAATTAATGTATTCATGCTGTCACATTCTGTTTACTACTGTTACTTAATCGTTCTTTTGAATTGCCTATATTTTTCAAACTTCAAACTCGTTTGCATAAAGTGTGATTTGAGTCATGTGTGTGAAGTCTTACAGAGGGAGTTTACGGATGAACGGATGAACAGACTGACGCACGGATATACAATGAATGTACATGGGGGTAAAAAAACATAGAAAAGCTTAAATAGAACTGCAATAAGCTATTGAGGACAGACAGCTTCGTGGATACAGCAAACTGGCAGTTGCGACATAAAATGTCGTAGGCCTTGAAGAGGTCCAGCCTGCATTCTGGCAAATGTTTACGTTCAGTAGCAAACTATCCTGTGTGAAGGTTCTATCCAAAAACTGCTGGAAAAGGTCTCTGCAGCTCCGTAAGTAGGGGGAAATGTGTGTTTTGGGTCAACAACTTCAGACTGTGCTCTAGGACATTCAGAAAATTAGCAGCAGCAACTGTGTATTGTAATTCAAGACATCGAGACGATAAGACTGACAAACGAAGCAGCAGAGGTAAAGGTGAAGAGTTGAAGCACTCTCCTGCATTGACGGACATGCAAACAAGCAGACTGACGCAGTTAAGCACACTCGAAGGAAACTCATACACCACTGAATCGACACCTCTGCAGCTTTTCGTTCCTGAGGCATAGTGTCAACAAGTACCGCATGGTCAAAGCAAGACTGTTATCGCTGGACATCTTGCTTACAGTGCCTTAGCGCAGACGGCCTCCTCTACGAGATCGGGGCCGAGGATGGCGCCCCGCGTTCTCGACTGGAAGACGTTACTCTCTTTCTCGTCTACCACCTCTACACCGGTAAGGCCACGTGTCCGTGTATCTTGTACTGTAAGACGTTACTCTCTTTCTCGTCTACCACCTCTACACCGGTAAGGCCACGTGTCCGTGTATCTTGTACTGTAAGACGTTACTCTCTTTCTCGTCTACCACCTCTACACCGGTAAGGCCACGTGTCCGTGTATCTTGTACTGTAAGACGTTACTCTCTTTCTCGTCTACCACCTCTACACCGGTAAGGCCACGTGTCCGTGTATCGTGTACTGTAAGACGTTACTCTCTTTCTCGTCTACCACCTCTACACCGGTAAGGCCACGTGTCCGTGTATCTTGTACTGTAAGACGTTACTCTCTTTCTCGTCTACCACCTCTACACCGGTAAGGCCACGTGTCCGTGTATCGTGTACTGTAAGACGTTACTCTCTTTCTCGTCTACCACCTCTACACCGGTAAGGCCACGTGTCCGTGTATCGTGTACTGTAAGACGTTACTCTCTTTCTCGTCTACCACCTCTACACCGGTAAGGCCACGTGTCCGTGTATCTTGTACTGTAAGACGTTACTCTCTTTCTCGTCTACCACCTCTACACCGGTAAGGCCACGTGTCCGTGTATCTTGTACTGTAAGACGTTACTCTCTTTCTCGTCTACCACCTCTACACCGGTAAGGCCACGTGTCCGTGTATCTTGTACTGTAAGACGTTACTCTCTTTCTCGTCTACCACCTCTACACCGGTAAGGCCACGTGTCCGTGTATCTTGTACTGTAAGACGTTACTCTCTTTCTCGTCTACCACCTCTACACCGGTAAGGCCACGTGTCCGTGTATCTTGTACTGTAAGACGTTACTCTCTTTCTCGTCTACCACCTCTACACCGGTAAGGCCACGTGTCCGTGTATCTTGTACTGTAAGACGTTACTCTCTTTCTCGTCTACCACCTCTACACCGGTAAGGCCACGTGTCCGTGTATCTTGTACTGTAAGACGTTACTCTCTTTCTCGTCTACCACCTCTACACCGGTAAGGTCACGTGTCCGTGTATCGTGTACTGTAGGATTCACACATCCACACTGGTGTTAAGCCTGCACATTGTTTGTGATGGTAGGATCATTCCTCTTAAACTGTATACTGAAAATCAAAGAAAATCCTAAAGAAAAAGGGTGCATGAATAAGAGATAAAAACGCCTTCTTTTTGTAATCAATGAATGTACAGCAGTTGGGCACACTCGATTACTGCAAGAGATATGCAGATGCACGGGCTGCGTCAAACAAGTTTGCCAAACTGGTGTTCTTCTTCTTGAAGTAATTTGTCCTGTTTCAGAATCTACCATCAAGGAAAGGTGTCGCCTTCTGCCCAAGAAGAAGTACTTTCTTGACGAGCTCTTTGAGATGTACCACGCGGTGAATGGAACCATCACAAAGACAGGTATGGACAGTTCGGAAAGCTGCTTTAACATGTTTGCAGTATCTTTGGTATTCCTGGGGTCTTTTAAACTTTCCTTGAATGTAAAAAAGGTTAATATATCACAAGTGTGTATGCAAGAAGTATGAAGGCAGGAAACCGGATCCACCACTCGCTTGAGGCAAACTTTTATTGTTTTCCAGTGATCTGTAACTTCACTGTTTTCCTGCGCCGACCTATTTTCTCCCCCACATGACCTCAACCATGACATCAGGCGCATGTGCAGCAATAGATAGATTGCCTTCGTAATTTACTGGAAATAGGCAAGTTAATTCGTTACGGGAATAACATAAACTAAAATGATCAAGTAATGTCGACTGTCCCTCCGTCATTTTCACGACTAATTACTCAATATTTTGTATGCAGAATTCGCAGAACTGGGGCGGGTTTCAAAATGCGAAGATCTCGGTAGATCTACGTAGATCTCGCCGAATGGGCAGTTTCATTCTTTGCTTGCTATCGAGCCAATCGTAGACGAGCGTAGATTGAGCGAGGCAGCTTGAGAGGTGCCTAGCTTTTAAGATTCGAGACAAAAGTTCGTCGTGGATGCGTTGACCTGCATTCGATGTGTAAACTGTAGGAGGTTTCACGATCTATTAATGCATTCAACATACACCTTTGATAAATTAATGCTGTGCATGGCTTCTATTTTCTTTGGATGGGTTGCTAGTATCTCGAAATAGAGCGTTTTCTGAATGAACCGGCAACACGTCGGCCATTGAAATGTGGCCAGTTCACCTCTTGTCGTGACGTCTACGCATGCGCATTACTTCGTCACGTTGGGTAGTTTCTTTTTTAGCTAGCTCTTACTGCGAAGCAAGATCTTGCGACCAAGATCGACTACCTATTTTGAAACCCGCCCCTGCTCAGGGCTCTCAACCTGACGATGACGTCAAACGCAACAGAGGAGCATGCCGATGGTCATGCGCATGCGCGTCGTCGGAAGCGCAGTGCTGACGTCACAAGCGTGCGTCACCGGGAAACCTTGCGATCGAGGCGAGCTGTGGTGGACCAAGGACACGACCACAGCGCTACTCTCTGGGTAGGGTATGGATGTCCCGCTATAAATAACTCCCTGTTCTTTGCCCCGCATTTGGCCTAGGAAAGGAAGAGAATAAGTGAACCAGCCGTCTGATTAATCTCAGTGAAGACACGTTCTCTGAGAGACGTGTAAACATAGAAGAACTATGGAAAGAAATTTTTCAAGGGGCTCATTTATTCTTCTTTGTCTTTTTTCACCTCATTAAAATTCGGAATTTGGACATTGTTAGTTGGAACGTGGAGTCACGAGTATGTACTTGTCAAGTTTGACTCCATAGAAAAGATGAAGGCCCTGTACACATGACAGACATTCACACATGCACGTTTGCTTCTGTAATTTTTATTGATGTGACGAATCGTCCAAGAGAGCGAGAGAAAATAATAGGAAATTATATCAAACAACAAGAAAACGCACGTGTAGAAATTAGCGTAGTTTCTCTAGACAAAGATAAAAAAAGTTAGGAAACAGCTAGTTTCTCGAAAAAGCTGTGATAGAGAATGAAACGTCTGTTAAAGCACATATTTTCTACGGCTTCTGTCTTTCTCAGCTCGGCCATTGCATTAATCTGACCATGCGAAATGAAATACATTTATGGCCGTGATCTCTACTCCAGAACAAGACGTGCTACAGTGCCGAACAGCTGATGGCGGTGGTGGGGGGTCAGTCCGGGATTCGGGAGGCCGAGTTTCGCGACCTTTGCCCTGCCCTCCTTTACCAGCAAATCACTGGGGCCTGCCTGCCCTCCCCGTCCAACATGCCTGCCACCTCCAGCTCCCAGACGTCTGAAGTCCTGAGTGAGGCTCACATCCAAACATGAGTGGAGATTTCACATGATGTACCACTAGTGGCGAATGGGATGAAAAACTGCTTCTAATCTAAGATTATGGTGCAGACGCTCCAGTATCTCGACTTGTGTTCATAGATTGAGTGGCATAGCCCCTTCTATGGTGTATATTTACGCACATGTATGTGTCTCCTCTTTTTTCTTTTCGTACTGCAATTATTGCAATTGATTTCTAATGAAGTATTGTCTCACACAGTTAAAGATCAAACATTTTTAAAGCTACACATGAAAATCATTCAATTTTTTATAATACACCAGTCTCGTGTTCGTTACAACCGTGTGCCGAGTTTCAACTTCGAATTCTCTCCTTAAATATTTTCACATGAATGAAACGGTTGTGGAATAACGATCATTTCATGGATGCTTCATTTCTCAAACAAACCTACATAATCAAACAAACCTACATAGTCAAACAAACCTACATAGTCAAACAAACCTACATAGTCAAACAAACCTACATAGTCAAACAAACCTACATAGTCAAACAAACCTACATAGAAGAAGACTGAAATATGTGGGTGTATAAAGACCTTGACGATAATCAATTATCCCACAGATCGCATTGATGCATGGACGTCGTGTAGTATCTCCCTTGATGGGTAACTGAATCGAGCTTAGAGTCTGAACAGGGATCAGAGGATGGGACCAGGGGAGATAATCTTGGGTTCCTGAATGTCAAAGGGCGAGATGGGACAAGAGAGGTTGCCTGAAATCGTGCATAATTCAGGGCCGTCCCGCACAGCGAATCAGAAACGTGTTGCTTCTACCTGCGGGATGTAGAAACAGTTTTGTTTCACTGACACAGTTTGAATAGTATTACTGTTTGCCCAAGGTGAAACTTTTTTCTATAGACGTTATTCACGCAGCTGCCACTTTGAAATCGAAAACGAGACGGACTGGGCAAACATCATGGCGTCTTCTATGGCCAGCACCAGTATCAGTACATGGAGTGGAAATATCCTGCATGTACCTCCATTCTCGCATGGAAATGCGGAAATATTGGCTAGTAATGTTGGTACCCACATTTAAAAAGACAGTCAGAGGCTGTGGAGCGAGTCCAGCGCAGGGCTCCCAAGTTGTTGAGTGAATGTCGAGAGATGTCTTACAGCGAGCGCTTAGAGTATTTGAATCTGCATTCACTAAAAGGAAGAAGGATTCGTGGTGACCTAATGGAGACTTATTAATCATACAATAATCTCGTAGACGTGGAGTAGAGCGACTTCTTTGAGTCACCAAGTTGTACCAGTACGAGAAATGCAGACGGAAAAGTGTTTGTTCAACATAGTAATACTAACATAAGAAAGTAGTGTTTCAGTAATCGTGTTGCTAACCTGTGGAATAACCTTCCGTTTCAGCTCAAGACTGCACCGACTACTAACGTGTTAAAAACCCAACTGGACAAGGATCCTACATTCATATTGTTATTTAGAAGATATGATGAGTGACACTTTCGCAATAGGAATATGCGCTAAGACCTTATCTTATTTAACGCAACACATTAGGATGGGGCGTTCAAAAGGCTTCACGGCCTACACCTAGCCTCTCAACTACTACTACTACTACTTCTACTACTACTACTACTACTACTACTACTACTACTACTACTACTACTACTACTACTACTACTACTACTACTACTACTACTACTACTACTACTACTACTAAAACATACCCAGTAGAAAGAAAGGGAAAGGATACGAAAAGTTCATCGAAGGATTTGTGCATGACATCGAAGGTAAAACAGGTTACCCTTCTCTCTTGTAGATCTAGGTCTGTAGTGTTGATCATTATGACTGGTGTTTCTTGAAATAAGGTCAGTAAGCCTATATGTTAATTTATTACGCTAATATAACCATGGGCTGTCTTTGCAGATAGTGTGTTATATCTGATCATATACTTAATTTTTAGTCAAAACTGCGAGATAAGCGACTACTGCCAGCTGGGCTTACATCGTCTGCCATGCCGACATCAACATGTCCGGTGTGATCAAGACTGTATACATGGCTCTCTACCATTGGCTGAACTATATTTTTGGACCAATCACAATAGGTTTCTCATGAGTAGAGGTTGTTACTTTGTTAGGTCGTGCGAAGTGATGGAATGCTCTTGCTTCCTGGTGTAAACATTGCAGTTTCCCAGCTATAAACAAGAAAAACATCACTTGCCCATATTTCAACATTTCCATGCGAGAATGGAAGCACATGAAGGAGATTTCCACTCCATGTACTGGTGCTGGCCATTGAAGACGCCATGATGTTTGCCCAGTCTCCCTCGATTTGAAAACCGGAAGTATCTCGCGTGAATAATGTCCATGAGGCAAATCAACTGACTTACACTCAGCACCATAGACACTCGCGTCATTCTCGAAATCCACACCCTTGTCGTCCCCCTCCCCCCCCCCCCCCCCCCCCCCCCCTTCACCAACAGTCTATGATGCAGGAGTATTAGGCGTTCCCATGGACTTCTAGGCAAACTCGTATCAGCGAAACACCACAAATATAGAGCAAGTACTTGAGATACTGTTTACGTGAGACAAAGTTTTCTTTGACACAACAATTCGTACACAAGGAAAAATGCCCCTTGGGTACAAATGTTACAGGAAGACATGTTTCTCAGTCACCATGTGCCTTTACTTTACATTGCATCATCATGTCATGTTGTGGCCCTCGTCATGGTGGTGAACAGCAGGCAAACAGAATATAAAGGAAAATCGTGGACACTGATCTTGGGGTCCAGAATGAGACTATAGGATACACGACAGATCAATCATCGACGTGGGACATACCTCAGCTTGCACCGTGTTGCTCGACAATGATGTATCTTTGTTATTTTGGCGATGCTTTTTCAAAAGAAGCGTGGTTCATCATTGGCAACCATGATATACAGTCTCGGGTTTCTGTGAGAGGTAGGGTGATTCTGGACAAACTTGCCAACAGTGCTCTAAATGATGTTGTCGCGTCGCAGTTAATGTGGGGCTTATGAAGCCTGTAGAGCCGGCCAGACAGAACGTAGATCATAGTGGAACATTATGACAGATGACATTAGGTTCTAGAGTAAACTGGAACTTGATAGAACAGAAAAGACGTCATAATATGAACCTTTAGTTTTCCTAGTGTGTCCATGTCGACAGCATGAGTCATCCCTGCGGTGGCTCGCGAGCATGGCTTATGACGTGAAATCAGGGGAGGCTATCTCCGCCTTTCGAACATAGACAGGACTGATGAGACAGACCGTATGGCATGACTGTGGACGTCGTGTAGTGTACGTATCTCCACGTCGTCCTCTTGCAGAGTGGGTGTTCTCCATGGTGGCCGTGCTGATCATCACCCTGTGCGCACTGGTGGGTGGTGTCTTGTTCTGCTGCCGCAAGACGCGACGTGGACTGTACGACTCCGTCATCAACGCCTTCCTGGGACTCGCAGTGGGCACCCTCATTGCTGACGCCTTTCTCCACCTCCTGCCTGAGGTCAGTCGCTTGGCATCTACAGTATACATGGGTGTGCAAACGCGTATGCATGTGTGTTTGCGCGCAAGTGCGTACTCTCTCTCTCTCTGTGTGTGTGTGTGTGTGTGTGTGTGTGTGTGTGTGTGTGTGTGTGTGTGTGTGTGTGTGAGAGAGAGAGAGAGAGAGAGTGAGTGATTCTCTCTCTCTCTCTCTCTCTCTCTCTCTCTCTCTCTCTCTCTCTCTCCCTCCCTCCCTCTCTCTCTCTCTCTCTCTCTCTCTCTCTCTGTGTGTGCGTGTGTGTGTGTGTGAGTGTGTTTGTGTGTGTGTGTGTGTATGTGTGTGTGTGTGTGTATGAGTGTGTGTGTGTGTGAGTGTGTTTATGTGTGTGTATGTGTGTGTGTATGTGTGTGTGTGTGTGTGTGTGTGTTTGTGTGTGTGTATGAGTGTGTGTGTGCGTGAGTGTGTTTGTGTGTGTGTGTGTGTGTGTGTGTGTGTGTGTGTGTGTGTCTGTGATTCTGTGTGTGTGTTAGTGTTAGTGTGTGTGTGTGTGTGTGTGTGTGTGTGTGTGTGTGTGTGTGTGTGTGTGTGTGTGTGAGTGAGTGAGTGTGTGTGTGTGTGTGTGTGTGTGTGTGAGTGTGTGTGTGTGTGTGTATGTGTGTGTATGTGTGTATGTGTGTATGTGTGAGTGAGTGTGTGTGTTAGTGTGTGTGAGTGTGTGTGTGCGTGTGTGTGTATGTGTGTGTGTGAGTGAGTGAGTGTGTGTGTGTGCGTGAGTGTGTTAGTGTGTGTGTGTGTGTGCGTGTATGTGCGCGCGCGCGCAAGCGTGCATGAGCGAATCAACGCGGGCGCAAACAAGTGAGTGAATGAGATCATGAATGAGTGAATGGTTGAACATGTGACTGAATGCGTATATTTATGTGAGTGTACATGTTCTGGCGTGCGCTCATGTAAATATGCATGTTTGAGTACTTGCATGCGCGCGCGTGTGTGTTATGAAGAATGTGTATATATGTTTGCATGTGTTTGTGTGGATAGAACGTAAAGATCAATACTAAACGGTCGACTTGTAGCTTAAATTAAGATAGCAATGAAACCGACGACAACCAACAAGCAATTTCATGATTATCCGACTTCCTTCATTCTCACTACTAACCCGTAAGTTTTGCATGAAAGCTAACGCACAATTTACTGCTGTTATATTTTTTAATGTTGACAAGTTTGTCAGTGTAATTGGCTCCCTGCATTTTATGTAATCAGATGGGGGGTTTTTCCAAAGGAACGACCAAAAACAAAATCATCGGGAATGGAGGTTTTACAAAGTGTTTTGGGAAAGTCAAGGGAGTTTCATATACATGAATCAAACTTGAAATCTTTTCATGGGGCGGAAACGTGTTCAGTCTTTTTGTGTGATGTACAGTGACTACAGGCACTGTGACCGCTTGTTCTAAGTCTCCATAAATGTTTGCTTCTCTACCTCATTTCAGGCCCTTGGTCTTCACTCCCACTCAGAGGCGAGTGTGGTCGCGGAGGATGCCCACGGACACGAATCTGGGGGAATCGTTATGGAGGACAGCACACAAAAGATGCTGCTGTTTGTAATGGGTAAGAAACTCACGGCGTTTTTCTTCGCACAAACCTCATAGTAACTCATGTCGCATAATCAAACTGGAAGCTTTTGCGCCTCGACAACAGAAATAGCACTCCAGTCTCACCCTGATTTGCTGGTTGCGACTGTAGAACCTTCATAAAGCCCGTTGCATACGATTCGACGACGCGACAAAGTTTCTGTACTTCTCGTCGCCCCGCGCATTTTTTTTTCACGAGTTGACCCTACTGAGCAAAGTGATACTACACGGCTACTTTCATGTAACTCTGTGGTTTTCCCCTGGAGCTTTTTTCTTATTGGTTGAGTTATGGCGGCGCCGCTGCTCTGTCGCCGGCAAATAGACTGCTTCTATTCGAGGCTGCGACCTTAAAAAAAAAAATTTCCAAACGCGCGCGATCTGTTTGCTGCTTCGTCTTGGCGAGCGCAATGGGCTGAAAGATTCATCAGCTCGACTGAATAGGCGTGGTCCAACGAATCAAGTTCTTTCGAGGACTGTTGCTGTAGATAGAATGCAATTGGTCTCTTTCCATACTGCTAGTTTTTCTTTATTTCCGTGGGGGGTGTTTTCCTTCTTTTTTGTCTCACCCCCCCCCCCCCCCACTCTCCTGTTTGTGCTTTACGAATATACTTAGCTTTATTTCCTATCCTATTCCACCTACTTCTATCTGTCTCGTGCATTTCTCCTTCTGTTAAATCCACTGCAGTTATCTTTCGTCTACAGTTATCCCTCCAGGTTTACTGGAGGTCCTACAGACTTTATCCCTCCAGGTTTACTGGAGGTCCTACAGACTTTATCTGTCTGTGTGTGTGTGTGTGTGTGTGTGTGTGTGTGTGTGTGTGTGTGTGTCTGTCTGTCTGTCCCGTCTCCACGGCCTATATCTCAAAAACTACTGGACGGATTTCCTTGAGATTTTGCACACTGACTGGAAGTTAGGTCCCATTCAATATTATCAAATTTTCAGAATCGAGGTTTGAAAAGAAAGTGACTTTTTTACATTTTGGTGTTTCATTGAAAACGATTCAACAGACTCCATTTTGCAAAATTTGTGACGTGATCATTTGACGTCGTATAACGTGACGTCATTTGCGAGGAGATTTTTGAAGGAGGGGTGAATAGAATAGAATAGAATAGAATTCGTGACGTCATTTGCGAGGACAGAGAATGATTTAGATAGATATGTCCTCAGATGTCTTAGGCCGCAAGGCCTTTATCTGATCTTTTGATCAGTACTTATGGCTACTCTCACTCTCTCTCTGTCTCTCTCTCTGACTCTCTCTCTGTCTCTCTCTCTGTCTCTCTGTCTCTCTCTCTCTCTCTCTCTCTCTCTCTCTCTCTCTCTCCCACCCACCCTCTTACTCTCATTCTCTCTTCCCTTCCTCC
>JAWQFJ010022824.1:12500-15000 GCA_034096865.1 Theodoxus fluviatilis | reverse complement strand
ATTAAAGGCACAGAGAGAACAAACTATAGACATGTATTTGTGACCTTTCACCGCGGCCTGAGTCGAATTGTACCTCAAACAAAACGGAGCGTTGAGATAGGTGGAACAATAAGTTGTGGTAGTGGCAGCGACTGGGGCGGAAAAGACGCAGACAAACTTTGTTTCGCTGATACATAAGCATGTCAACACAGCAGACGTTTTGGTTGCGCGAGCAGCCGAGTTTGACGAAAGTAGTAGTGAAGGAGGTGAAAATGAAATTCATTGAATCAGTGTGAAGAGGAATCAACCACATTTGGTCTCAAGCCGCTTGATAGTTTTTCCGGAGATTTTTTAATATACATTTTTTTTTAAACTGGGATTTTGATTTTTGAGGAAAGGGGGATGGTGGTGGTGGTATAGGGATAGTGGTGGAGGTGCATGGTCGTGGCGGTGGCGGTAGCGGTAGCGGTGGTAGTTGTGGTGTTGGTAGTGATGGTGGTGGTGGTGTAGGGATGGTGGTGGAGGTGGTCGTGGCGGTGGCGGTGGTGGTGGAGGTGGAGGTGGTGGCGGTAGCGGTGGTAGTTGTGATGGTGGTAGTGGTGGTGGTGGTGGTAGTGGTGGTGGTGGTGGTAGTGGCGGCGGCGGCGACGACGGCGGTGGTGGTGGTGGTGGAGGTGGTGGTGGCGGTGGCGGTGGTGGTGGAATAACATCATTAGTATGTGGGGTTTAATTTTGCAGTCCCTTGCGGCCACCAAGTTTAGTCCCTCAGTTCCGAAACTTAATACAAATATTTCCCCTGAAGCGTTTGACTCCTGACTTTAATTTACATCCTCAATCAAGTTGCTTAGTTCGCATGGCTTCTCCCCACCCAGGCGTTCAATAGTGTATCTGTGATCAGTGAGGTGTAAGAACAATGATGTCGAGATCCTGTGAAGCGTTTACGCACAGCCAGCTTGTGCCCATTCTAGTAAACTAGAGATTTCGCCTACCGGCAAAAGTATACTCAATACTACTGACTCGGGTTTACAGATTGGCTTGTGCCTTCCTCAAGGAGTTGAGGCTTTGATAAAATGACCACACCAGCGGCCCGATAACGGGGTAAAAGTATGTGCCTTAAGCACATGTAAAGGAGAGAATGGTGGCAATATTCATACAAGCACATCTTCCTCTAATGATTCGTTGCTATAGGACATTCTCATTAACGTACCCTGCAGGAGTTATCCTCGGCGCTCTCTGTCGAAAAACAACGCGTTAGGTAGAACCACCTAGTTCCGGTCGATTCTCGAAGCGTCTGCAATGAATACTAGATCTTTGCTAGATCGCTCAAAGTACATGTATGTGGGGGTGGAAAACAGTACTGTCATGTAAAGCTCGAATGAGTAGCAGCAGATAACTGTTTAGTTCTGGCTTGAATTGACAATTTCGTTTCCCTGGTCTGGCGAGGACCGAAAATTCACTATCGAGTGGATGAGTGATCAACTTGCCCGCACGGCGTAATGTATAGGCCTAACTTGTAAGATCGGGTCGATGATGACAAGAAAATGGCATTAAAACACACCAAAAGTTTCATTACAACTAAAATCACCGATTATATTAATAACTGACCATTTTTACACTTACAGCTAGTACTCAAACTTTACAACGCAAACAAAACACACCTGCGGGGAGTGTCGTGGTCTCGCATCAAAACTCAATGCACGAGTGATCGTTTCACTATCTAATCCGACATGGTATTCCAGCAAACAAGCAACTACTGCAACTTCATGAATTTATTGAAATCTCAAAGTGTGATGTCAGACATCGATTGACCAAATGAGTTCGACTACAGCTGCCGGTTGCATTCTCGAACATTTCGTATGCACTGAATACTATAGATCGCTCAAAGTATGTGAGGGTGGAAAACAGTACTGTGTTATTTGCCATAACCATCGTGGCAAAATTATTGATGGAAAAGTTGTCAAGCTGCATGGCATTCCATCAAACAAGCAACTACTGCAACTTCATGAAGTTATTGAAATCTCAAAGTGTGATGTCAGACATCGATTGACCGATCGAGTTAGACTGCAGCTGCCGAATCAAACGTAAGCGCTGCTCCCAAGCTCGTTTAAGTTGCTTGTGATCGTTTCGCTATCTGATCCGACAATAAGTACAGTAGTCGCCGCTTATTAAAAACACATTGGGACCGAACAAAAGTGTTTTTAATAAGCGGCGTTTTTATTAACCGTTTGCTTGTTGAACATGTCCATCAGTAACGAAGTAAATCCGGACCGGACCAACTGTATTTAAAAAACGGCTGTTTTTATTAACCGCGTGTTTTATAAGCGGCGACTACTGTACTAAACATTGATATCAAAAGCACTATTCAAAATTTTTGGCGTGTGGTCTACCCCGCACAACTAAAATCTACGGTTAGTATCATCTCCACAAGCCGAACTACGTGAAGTTATACATTACGTCGAGTGCGCGCAAGTTGATCGACTCGATGATAGTGAATTTTCGGTCCTCGCCAGACCAGAGAAAC
>JAWQFJ010022824.1:0-7500 GCA_034096865.1 Theodoxus fluviatilis | reverse complement strand
CCTTAATCAGATGTAATACAATAAACATTGTTTCAATATTGATGCTCACAATGCATCTTCGAAGCAGCTTAGACTCACTCGTCGTTGACGATCGTAAAGCTACGGATTTTCACCACACTAGACATTCAGTCCTCTGACCTAAGAGGAGCCTTGTGTCTTTTATTTCACATTATCGCCACTTCTTGAGGTAATAGCAACTACGTCGCTTCACTACCGCGCGGTGCTCTAAAGGTCAAAGCTTTTCCAACGAACAAAAAACAATTCTTTCACAGCACTCTCCAGGGCCGTGCGCTGTTTTTTCATTCATTCTCTCATCTCAACGAAGCCTGCGGTGTTTGGGGCCAGTCAGCAGTTTTCTGCATCTTTCATCCTCTTGTGCTCGGGACCAGGTGTTCCTGCCACTAGGGTGCGTGTCCCGAATGAGCTGACCTGTTTCTCGAGTACGATCATATCATCAGTTGTTTCATTCACAGATTCTGCAACTTCATTTACGTCATGAGACTTGCTTTTACTTTTTGTTTATTGCTATTTTCTTTCACATGGGCTACACTTATTGGATTTTACTCCCTTACCAGTGCTCCTCTCTTTAATATCAAACGACAAACAAGAACAACAACTAGCGTTTTTTCTCTCTCTTTCTCTCTTTCTCTCGCTCTATCTCGCTCTCTATCGCTCTTTCTCTCTCTCTCTCTCTCTCGCTCTCTCTCATATACAATTTCTTCCTCTCTCTCTTATCCAGTCTGTCCTATCTGTCTGTATATCAGTTGGCCGTATAGTCATTTTGCGTATGGTGCGTGGAGCCGTGGTTTACTAGAATGCGCCTTGCGGCCCGGTTCCTCCGTCTTCAGCATTCGAGGTTTCTGTCGGGGTTACCTCACCCTTAGCTCCTGGTATAAGACCTGCCCAGGAAGCACGGGGGGCTGAGCTTTAAGCGGCCCATGATCGCTTGATGAACCCGTCGTTGGACGTATGGGGTATTTCAGTGGGAGTAGCAGTGCCACCTGCTACACGCCCCGTCCTGGTAGGAACACCGCCAGTTTGGCCCGCGACTGCTTGCGCAGCTAACCTCCATATCTGGAGGCCACTCCCCTATCCGCCACCCGGGGACGCGCTCGGTTATGGGATGGTCGCCCCACTGAACATCCCTCGCTAGGTAAGGAAGTTCAGCGTCCGAGCGGACAAACCAGAAGAGTTGTTCTCCAGTGGATACCAGCCCACTGTGGGATTCCACGAAACGATGGGCAGACGAGTGTCACTGCCTGGGGTTTTGTTTGTATGTGTGTCAAATATACTGAGAACAGATGTGAATGTATTTACTCCCTTTTTAGAATGGAGCGTGTTCTTTCTCTGTTTACTATAAATTCTATTTTACACACTCACATCATTCAGCTGCAATCAGACAGGCACAAAGATGACACACCAGTTTGATTTTCTTTGCCCTTGTCCCTTTAATAATTGCACACACACACACACAAATCCAATCAGGCAATAGTGTAAATGAAGTCTGTCACAGTCTACTAATTTCCAGACTTCGAGTCTCTAATAAATAAATGAGCGGTCATCAATCCATCCTGTGACTGCTCATCAGTCTCCACTCCAGTCTCCCAGTTTTATTTTTTCAGTCATTGTGTAAACAACATATTACTTCCGACCTTAGTCCATGTCGTTCTTCAGTGGGTTCACTATCGTCCCGATAGGTCCAGCACTTTTACCGACTTCAGTGGGTTTGCTGTCGTCCCCATCTCTGCCGGCGCTTTCCGCGGTGACGGTTTGACGAGGAGGTCACTTAAGACCCTGGCGACAGGTCCTGCACTGGTACCACTCTTCAGCGTTGCGACGCGTCCGCCACAGTGATGCATGAAGATGGGAGTGTCTTTAATTCAGGCTATATCTCCAGCCTGGCAGCTGCACAAAAAGTTTCACATCATAAGACACTCATAATCACATCCATTCTTCCTTCTCTTTCCTCTCTGAATCCTCCTTGTTTGATAGCCACTCATTCTTAGTGATACTATTCACACATGTTTTCTTATAAATTCTAAATTCACTTTCACTCAACAATTTTCACATTCATTCCCCTATTATGTCTATGCTATGACAATATGCATTCAGCCCCAAATACTGAACAGCTAGAAAACACAGCATAGATCATATTTCATGATAACGGTTGACATGAGCCGTTGAATCACTGATTTCCAAAACATCGTCTGTCTTTCAATACCATCAGTTTTATAAATTGCTATAATATTATGAACACATCAATCATTACTCACATCAATAGAAAGAACAAAATATGCACAATACCTGTACAATACAGCTTTACCGATGAAGGCACGATGCAGCTTTTCATCTCACGAGGTGCATTTCACCACAGCACAAATAGACACTGATCTCCAATGCAAATACAAATTTAATTACGTTGGCTAAATCAGCCTGACGTCACTTGACGTACCAATGCAGACAAACAGCACGTGGTCTGTCAAACTAAACCAGGCCACTCCAAGCATAAAAACCAATGTACAAATTATTTCAACAACAACCATTTTAATTCAACAAAATAATTAACTCTCCACTTGTCACAACGAGCTGGCGAAAGAAGAAGCCCAGGAAGAACAACTTGAAAATAGTGTCAGCTATAGTGAGCAAAAGACCATCATCAAGGCATTGATGAGGCCGAGGACAAACAGAGACGAATACCACTTCATGTCCAGAGAGCAGCAGGTCGTCCTTATCAGGCTGCGCACCGGCCACAACAGGCTCAATGCTCACATGAACCGAAATTACAGGCTGGCACCATCACCAACATGCGCATGTGGTCTGGAAGACCAAACAGCAGAACACATACTCCAGACCTGTCCCTTACTTGAAGAAGAAAGGAGGGAAGTGTGGCCGTCGCCAACTCCCCTGCAGACCAAACTATATGGCAGCCGCGACGAGTTGGAGAAAACGACGACATTCTTTTCCCATACCGGATTGACAGTATAGCCACTGCGAACGAGAAGAAGAAGAAGAAGAAGAAGAAGAAGAAGAAGAAGAATCTGTTTGAATGTATGCGTGTATGTCTGTCTGTGTGTCTCTGTTTCTCTCTCTTTTTCTATGTCTCTCTTTTTCTGTCTCTCTTTTTCTCTGTCTCTCTTTTTCTGTCTGTCTGTCTGTCTGTCTGTCTGTCTGTCTGTCTGTCTGTCTGTCTGTCTGTCTGTCTGTCTGTCTGTCTGTCTGTCTGTCTGTCTGTCTGTCTGTCTGTCTGTCTGTCTGTCTGTCTGTCTGTCTGTATGTCTGTCCGTCCGTCCGTCCGTCTGCCGTCCGTCCGTCCGTTCGTCCGTCCGTCCGTCCGTCTGTCTGTCTGTCTGTCTGTCTGTCTGTCTGTCTGTCTGTCTGTCTGTCTGTCTGTCTCTCTCTCTCATACAATTTCTTTCTCTCTCTTATCCAGTCTGTCCTATCTGTCTGTATGCCTGCGTGTATGTCTGGCTGTATGTCTCTGTCTGTCTCTCTTTTTCGGTCTCTAATTTTCTATGTCTCTCTCTTTCTCTGTCTCTCTTTTTCTATATCTGTCTGTCTGTCTGTCTGTCTGTCTGTCTGTCTGTCTGTCTGTCTGTCTGTCTGTCTGTCTGTCTGTCTGTCTGTCTGTCTGTCTGTCTGTATGTTGTCTGTCTGTCTGTCTGTTTGTCTGTCTGTCTGTCTGTCTGTCTGTCTGTCTGTCTGTCTGTCTGTCTGTCTGTCTCTCTCTCTCTCTCATTCTGTCTATCCCTAGACCCTCTGTAGTAATAGCTGCGTCCATGTCGACTTGGTATGGTCATCCAATGTCGCGTGGTCAGCAGGTTTTCTTTCCCATTGTCACAAGATAACCGTTGTTCTTTCTGGCGTGGTTTGCAATCGAGATGGTTTTGTTATGTTTTGTTTCTAGCGTCAGTGCATACATTTATGTGATATCATTAAAGTCTTGTATATTGCAACTAGTGACAAGATATCAAAATCCGTAAGGGAAGGTGATACTCTGGAACATCCGTCTGCCTCTGTCTCTGTCTATGCCTCTCTCTCTCTCTCTCTCTCTCTCTCTCTCTCTCTCTGTATCTCTCTCTCTCTCTCTCTCTCTCTCTCCCCTCCCTCTCTCTCTCTCTCTAGCTCTAGCTCTAAACTTTGCCATCACAATTCATCCCCTACATTTCCTCCAGTGCGAACAGTTGCTCCCGACTAATTTTCCACATTTTTCTCTTTGTTGTAACACTCATTTTGAAACCGTTCCTTCTGCTGAGAACTGTCCTGACGTCAAGGCAGTCTCCAGGCTTCCCCAAAGGTACCTCCCGCGTCTGGATTTGCCCTCAGTCCTGGAATCCACCTCGCCCTTGGCCCGCCCGCCTGTCACACATAGAAGTCATTCCTCGACCCGTGTCGGGGTCTGGGGCTAATTGCGTATTGGGGGCATGGCTGGAATGCCAGGCCGACAGCTGTTTGGCAGGCACTCTTCCAAGAGGCTGCCGTGTCCCTTCAAGACTGGAGCCACGACAGCTGCTTCAGAAGCCCAGCTCGCTCTCTCTGGGGACCGAAGCAGAAAAAGCTTTAACAGTATTTAGCCGTGTATCCTCAGTGACTACCGGTTTGGGGGGGGGGGGGGGGGGGGGGGACCCACAAAGAAAACTGGAGCCACCGAAGTTCTCCCACTAGGGCCATTTCTTTCCCATCAGGGAATAAAACCAAAACCGCCACTGAGACTATTGTCAGTGAGTCGATGGTGAATACTGGGTAAAATAGAAAGAAGAAAAGCTTTTGTGGCAGAAAGGAGAGATTCATGAAAGGTTGCCATGTTCTATTGATGGCACGGAAAAAAAACTCGCACACAAACAGGAGTGTGACTTGGGTGTCTTCGTCAAATGAGAACACAAGCTATAGTTTAAAAAACTGTAGGAGTGTGTATTAAAACTGACTAAGTGCTGCAAAAGTACAAAATACTTACACTATTAAGGCTTTTGTCATTGATTTTTCCCCCCAGATGGAAGCAAATATGGAAGTAGAGATAAATCAGGGTGTCTTAGTTACTAAAAATATGTAATTGGTAAAGAAGCGAATTAACTACCTCAGTGTGTACAATAGATAATGTCGTATTGAAAAGAAAGTATACCTCATATCCCCAGATATATTAACCTGACATTTTTACATTTTCAAAGAGGCCGTGCTGTCGTAATTGTTTCTTAGTTTGAAAGAAAGCATCAGGTTTTTGAACAAATATTGAGTTTCGTTTCTTCTGGTCTGTATGCGACTTGTAAAAGAAAAAAATATGATTCTTTAGAAATCGATCATTTTCTTTCATCCTATCGTTGAAAACAAACCGAAACGAAACAAAACAAAACAAAACAAAAACACATCTCAAGAGGAAAACCAAATTACAGCGGTGGCATGATGATAATTCGTGTCCAAATAGTGATGTGAGATTGTCTAAAACGACACAGCACTCTCCATTTATCCAAGCTGCTTCGGGAAGAAAGCGCAGAAGTTCAAGAAGCACAGGCGACCCTGCTGGTGATAGATGCAACCTCTTTCCAAGATAAAACCTGAACAGGTCACAAACACTCATAAAACGGGATACGAGGGCAGAGGTGAAACTGCGCGATGTCCGATGTTTTCCACTCAAGGACTTTTCACAGGGAAAAAGCCTGAGGTCTTATGGAGAGCATTCAAAACCGTGGCTGCGTTGAATAGATTTGCGTTCACCTCGAGGCAACTGAGAACAATACTTTCCAGAATGTTCGAATAACTCAGTGGATTTGGAAGACGCAACCATAAAGACATTTGCCGAAGGAATCACACAAGTTTTCTATTGAGATGAAAACTTTCCACTACAACGTCGATGTACATTGCTTGCATAATTCAAAATATTTCAATAGATACGCGTTATTCATGTATGTTTGTTAGGGTAGTTTTTAATGTCAATGTTGCTGCAAGCAATAAAGATTCAATAATAATCCATCGATTACATTGTTTACGTTGGACACACACGCGCGCATCCTCGCACACATTCAGGCATGCACTCACACACATATATAAATAAAACACGCATATACACACACGACACATGGAGCACACACGTATACAGAAACATGCTCCATTTACTCGCAAGACAGATGGACAGAAAGATAAAAGAACTAACAGACGCAAGAACTCCCAAACGAACACACATACCCCCCCCCCCCCCCCCACACACATATATATATATATATATATATATATATATATGTGTTGTGTGTGTGTGTGTGTGTGTGTGTGTGTGTGTGTGTGTGTGAGAGAGAGAGAGAGAGAGAGAGAGAGAGAGAGATAGAGAGAGAGAGAGAGAGAGAGAGAGAGAGAGAGAGGGGGAGAGGGGAGGGGGAGGGGGAGGGAGGGGGGGAGAAAGAAAGAGAGAGAGAGAGAGAGAGAGAGAGAGAGAGAGAGCATTTGCTAATCCAAAATGTCATCGATACTATGAGAAGTAAACAAGATGATTAATGATCTGCATTTAGAAATAACACTACGTAGAACAAGGTTTTCATCAATTCGTCTTTCTGTTTTCCCCCTTTCTTCCGTCCTTCCTCCCTTCTTGTCGAAGATTAATCTAAAACGGCATGATTTCTTTCTTGAACCGATTTAATTTCTGTTTTATTGATAGGATGCCCTTCGCATTATCGTATCCACTGGAGATATACGGCCAGTGTCAAAAACTGAGTTTGTTTTCTTTCCATCCCTTAAGGGCGTGGAGGACGCTTCCTGCAAGCCAAGCAGGCAAGGCATGGATCTGAGAACACTTCAAGGCAGGGCAAGGAGACGAAATATGGTGGGGGTCTTCAGCCCTTCATTCCAGGGGAGACAAGGGGAGAGGCGGACTGCGGAAGAGGACATAAGTAAGGCTCGGGTTTCAAGGCATGCGTCCCTCCGTGAAGACTTGCTTAGAATTGGGAACCGCAGCTGGGCGCCCTTGAAGGCGAGGCTCTCTGCTGAGCTTCATCAGCTCTTGAAGCCCGGCGACAGTTTCCACGCCTGCCTACCTTCCTCGTTCGACTCAGCTCCGTCGCCAGCTCTTGGAGGAAGAAAAAGAATGAGAACTTGAGTGATAAGTGGACTGCGGGGATTTTCGGTGGAGAGTAAGTCCACAAGGTGCCATTGGTAATTAAACAGAAGCATTATGTGTTTGATAATAGAAAAGGGTTTTGTAAACAGACTAGCGGAGCACATTTGAATGACTGCCTTTCGACTTAATCTTTCCTCTATGTATCTCACAAAAGTAGAGAGCACTCGAAGAGCGCAACCCACCTTCAAGGACGTCACACTGTCTCTACCATGGCCCCTATACTTAACTCGGGCAGAACGTTAAGCTAGCCAGGCCTCACGCTACGAAGTTTAGTTCGTTTTAGCGTCTGCTGGAGGTCTCTGAGTGCAGTACGCATGCGCGGCGTCATCAAGACTTTCACGTCATCAACTACGTGATGCGCGAATAAAAACCGCTGGCGCTGAACCTCCAGGTTTTGGCATATT
>JAWQFJ010022823.1:0-17500 GCA_034096865.1 Theodoxus fluviatilis | reverse complement strand
TTTAGGGAACAGACATACATACTTTTCTCGTCTCTTTTTTAAACATTTCTATGGCCACAGATGGCATGTTATGGATTGTCATTTTATCGATCGTGACAAAACGTTGGGGGGAAAATGTCAGGTCCTTCAAACTGCTAGTGAAGGACATGCAACAACACTACGTGAAAGATACGTTCAACTGTCCACTTGTACTGCGAAATGCGTCAGTATCGATTTCGGTTTATGGGTCCGAGACTGCATATGAAGGCTCGACGAAAAATATGTAGTTGAAGACGAAATAAACTTGCCCTATGTACATGTATGAGTGTGTGTGTGTGTGTGTGTGTGTGTGTGTGTGTGTGTGTGTGTGTGTGTGTGTGTATGCGTGTGCGTGTGTATGTGTGTGTTCGAGTGTGTGTGCGTGCGTGCGTGTGTATGTGTGTGTGTGTGTGTGCTTACGTGTGTGTCTGTGTGTGTGTGTGTGTATTTGTGTGTGTCTGTGCGTAAGTGTGTGTATACGTGTGCGTGCGTGCGTGTGTGTGTGCGTGCGTGCATGTGTGTGCGTGCGCGCGCGTGCATAAGTCCTGATTTAAGTATTCATTCAGACTGCGAGGGATTCCAGTACAGGTTATGAAGGTGTGGGCATGGTTACAAGTTCTTCCTTTTGGTTGGTGCAGGGAGAGTCATGCGGAGGGGTTTTCTATGTTAAATCATGCAGAAGGCTCACTTTTTATCTCTGACTGTTTACTTATTTGTTCGCACACGGGTTTTAGTTTTGTACCGACGACCGATGTACAACTATCTACGAGTGAAATCACACTTTGCTTCAACAGCACTTGAAATTTATTACTTTTGATAACACGGACATTGACTTTTTGCTCAATAAAGATTAATTCAGATATCATGGTTTTGTATTCGTTCTGGATTCCATTGAAAAATAACCCCCAACTTCTGAAGCATAGAAAGCATTGTGAATCGTCTCCTTCTGCAAAGTCCCTCGGTGCCGGGAAGTCAAAGTTTACAAAATCGGGTGGTCGGTTTCGAAAAAACTTTCTTCACACACTGGTACAAAGCGATGACGTCAGAAAACAGCATTACCATAATAAGTTCACTCTCGAGACTGGACTCTCGGATGACCCAATCGCCGTTATCCGCGCCCTAACCCGTGTCCTCAAGTCTCTGCCATGCACTGTCTCCTACAACACTGTGTCTCACGTGTACACTCTGGAGCATTCTAGTCCACTAGAGACTTAGCCTGCCGGCGAAACAGTTTCTAGCACAGTTGACATCACGTGATGAAAGAGGATTTCGGCCAAAAAATTCTAATAGGGGTCACACGAAAGGCTTGTGGGATAGCCGATCTGCTCCCTGACATACGCCGTTAAAGTAGTTCCAAGACTATTTCACACAAAACTCATAACTTACTTTTTTTGAGGCAACAAACAAGCGTTTATTCGATAAAATGAAATGTTTGTGTTAAAAAGGAAACAAGTTTTGACATCTGAATGCTTTCTGTAAACAGGGGAGAAAAAAAAGTATCAGAAACAACTATTTTTGGCGCAATGCTGTAATGCGAAGGGTCAAGTCTATTACGCATTTATTGCGAACTGTGCCAGAGTCACGTGACTCGGGTTCACAGAATGCACTGTAGAGTACACCTCATTCTAGGGCACAAAAGCCATTGAGAGCTTTTAGCACTCGCTTTTAGTTTCCTTAAGTTCTCGCCTTGGGCGCATTTTTGAGGCAAGTGGCTCGCCTAGAGGGCTAGCCGGGGAAGAGCGAGACGTCTAAGAAACAGCCATTCAACAGTTGGCAAGGCGGAAGTCCGAGAGAACATGGCTGCGTCCTCGCGTGAGTGTCGGTGAAGAAGTTGCCGATTGTCGAAATTACTGACGATACAGACCGACATCACATCAATTTTTCCACTTGATAGAACACACCATGGTGTCATACCAAATGGCACGGGAACATTTTCAACAAAGAAAAGCAACCCGGATTCAATGAGCGACTTTTTTGGAAATTATCTCCCTTGCCGCCGCTTGGCGGCGCGTCGGCTCCAAGGGGCTTGGTTGGTACACAGGACAAGTTCTTTCGCTTAGATTAGACCTGAGTGTTCGAGGTTTTTTAATTGTTTTCTTGCTGTCGCTTTCAAATCTGTTCACAGTACTAGGCTGGCTGGTTTACTTAGATGTGATTTTTTTAATGCGTGCTAGCTGATATTAGGTTTAGAGCTTGAATTTTCAATGATATTACGCTTACAACTCCAGTGTTCGAACCAATGAAAACCACGGAAAGAGATGGCCGTTTCGTTCCTTGCATCTCATTGGCCAGCTTGTCATGAGGTCAGCCCGTGATCACGCGCTGACCTCATGACAGTTGTAAGCGAAAAAGCGAGTTGTAAGCGTAATATCATTGAAAATTCAAGCTTTAAACCTAATATCAGTTAGCACGCATTAAAAAAATCACATCTACGCTTACAACTCGCTTTTTCGCTTACAACTGTCATGAGGTCAGCGCGTGATCACGGGCTGACCTCATGACAAGCTGGCCAATGAGATGCAAGGAACGAAACGGCCATCTCTTTCCGTGGTTTTCATTGGTTCGAACACTGGAGTTGTAAGCGTAATATCATTGAAAATTCAAGCTCTAAACCTAATATCAGCTAGCACGCATTAAAAAAATTCACATCTAAGTAAACCAGCCAGCCTAGTACTGTGAACAGATTTGAAAGCGACAGCAAGAAAACAATTAAAAAACCTCGAACACTCAGGTCTAATCTACGCGAAAGAACTTGTCCTGTGTACCAACCAAGCCCCTTGGAGCCGACGCGCCGCCAAGCGGCGGCAAGGGAGATAATTTCCAAAAAAGTCGCTCATTGTAGACAATTTTGTCGAAGATGTTGAGCCTTGATTCATTTCGATGAATTCAAGGGACATAATTCATAGCGTGTACATGTACGACGTTTCGTGTTTGCAAACGATAAAAAATAATGTCGGCAGTGTATGTCCAGAAATAATCTATTCACCTACTCCTCAAAATATACCAATGAACACTTTCACATCAAATACTTCTGTGAACGTACACTTTTCCATTCTCGGACACTGAGAAGCACATTACAGGCACTGCCGTCTATCAGCGGCAACCCAATTTGCAGGGTCAATCGTTTTACCGGAATCCACCGGAATCCACGGAATCCCCAGGAATCCACCGGAATCCACCGGAATCCACAGAAATCCACAGAAATCCACAGGAATCCACTGGAATCCACCGGAATCAACCGGAATCAAGCGTGGATTCCGTGGATTTCGGTAAATAAAGAATTAAATACCCAAATCCACCGTGGATTTCCCTGTTTACATTGTAAATACCGAAATCCACTGGATTCCGGTAAATATATACCGAAATTCTCAGATTTCCGTATTTAATTTAGCGGATTTTGTTATTAATAATCTAAATATCGAAATCCACGGATTTCGGTAAATAAATTTCGATATCAATGGTAAACAAATATCGAAATTCATGATAGATTTCGATGTTTAGAGTGCAAATACCACAAACCTATCAAAACTTGAAAATACCATTGCCCCCCCCCCCCCCCCCCCCCTCAAAAAAAAAGAAATGTATATGATAATGGTAAGTCGATGAAGAAGAGTAGAAAGGAATTGAGACAATCCAGAGAAAGAAAGACGGAAAGGAGAGAGAGAGAGAGAGAGAGAGAGAGAGAGAGAGAGAGAGAGAGAGAGAGAGAGAGAGAGAGAGAGAGAGAGAGAGTTATTTTGACAACACAGGTCTGTAAGTCCCTCTGTCTGTTTGGTGGTTGGTTTGTTGGTCTGTCTGTCCAATAACAATAAGTTGTGACTAGTGTCAGCTTTCTTGCGGTTTTGCGCTTGTACTTTTTAATTTTTGTTGTTGTTCATATGCGGCTTTGATTGGTTGTCTCACTCACTAACTCAATCATCAACCCATTCACACACACACACACACACACACACACACACACACACACACACACACACACACACACACACACACACACACACACACACACACACACACACACACACCACACACACACACACACACACACACACACACACACACACACACACACACGCGCGCGCGCGCACGCACGCACATTTTACTCAACTGTAGATATCTGAAGTTTCAGCAACTGTAACAAATGAATTTTCGGTAAATATGTGGATTTCGGGAAATAAAGAATTAATGTCCGAAATCACCACGAAATCCATTTTGATTTCGGTAATTTGATCTTTTTTAAATACCAAAATCCGCGGATTTTGATGTTTAGATAGTAAATACCGAAATCCACTTTATTTCGGTAAATAAATACCAACATCGGCGGATTTGGGTGTTTAATTCTTTATTTACCGAAATCCACGGAATCCACGCTTGATTCCGGTTGATTCCGGTTGATTCCTGTGGATTCCGGTGGATTCCGGTTGGATTCCGGTGAATTCCGTGGATTCCGATGGATTTCGATAAAAAGAAACCGCAATTTGCATGGTTTCCGTCATTTTGGTTCATCCGGGCCTCTGCCGCGAGACGCAGCGAGGGACCTCGGGAGCTACCTCGGCCTCCCTCCTTCGCAGCGAGTGCCTCCTTGTGAGCGAGACGACGTAGGCAACGCCTAGCCCTCGAGATTATCTCGAGATTCCTTGCCAAACAAACGCGCCCCTTATCTCTCGTGTGCACTTTCTCACCGCCTCGCCTTATATACATTCTTACGGGCTTCTAGACATTCGAGAACAGCGTACAACCTTCTCCACTGCCCCTGAGTTTCGCGAATGACGTCACGGGACACGGCCAAGACTAAATTAATTTACTGTGACATCATCATGTAACTAAGCGACGACCAGGGCGCGGAGACTGGCGTGATTAGCTCGAGAGCCCCACCGTAGTGGGGAACGTTCCAGAACCTTCACAACACATGCAAACACACTAGACCACATATCGGATTGAACACATCCCAACACGTACAGGTACTGTGAGTAAAGTCATAGAAGGTTAATTGAAGAAAACGACACACAGGTACTGTGAGTAAAGTCATAGAAGGTTAATTGAAGAAAACGACACACAGGTACTGTGAGTAAAGTCATAGAAGGTTAATTGAGGAAAACGACACACAGGTACTGTGAGTAAAGTCATAGAAGGTTAATTGAAGAAAACGACACACAGGTACTGTGAGTAAAGTCATAGAAGGTTAATTGAAGAAAAACGACACACGCTACACTGACTCAGAGAACTACGCTTCCAACATGTGCCAGAAATAAGATGTTCTAGAGCAAGGGCGAGACAACACAAGCAAGTATGAGACAAACATATCTTTAATACAATATGAATACACATGCATCCATTTATTTAATTTTGAAACTCAAGAACCTGGCCAATCATTATAGTGCATGTGACACATTCTAACATTTTAAAAGTGTGATTCATCAAAGAGCATGCCAAACTGGACATCGTTAAACAAACTTTTTTTTTAAACCAACAGAAATCCTAAATACAGTTTCAGCAGTCTAATTGTTTAGGTGCTTATATAGCAATGCTGCTCACTGAAAGAATGAGATAGAAAGTGTGTAAATGCAGTAAATTCTGACAACTTTTGTTCACTCAATAATCATGGAACTTGATACAATATTTAAAATCCATGCATACGAGGGTCTCATTGACAAAACAACTATCGTTGCTAAGCATGAAAGCCACGCACTACAAAACAACTACAGATCGGAATATTACACGATTGCTTTGTAAACAAACATTGAGGCATCACATCGCCAACATGTGCCCTTCAGCAATAAACATTCATTCATTGATTCGAAATAATTTCCCAAAACAAACGGCAAAAGCATTAGTATGTTAGCTCGTGCGGAGTCCTTTTGTGCTTCATCGACAGTAAACAACAGTAACGCAAATATATTGACGTAGTATCAAATATGAGATTAATACACATATAATGAAACAAGATCTAACTAAACAGCAGATTTCGAATGCTTTTGAACATCAGAAACACTATATAAACGCAAAATATAGTATCAAATATGGGGTTCACTGACATAAAATGCAACAACATCTAACTATACAACACATTTCAATTGCTTTTGAACAACTCATCTCTCTCATCTCATTCCCTTGACCGCTCTGGCCGTCGGGGGGACATGAGGGACGACGACACGGAGATCCTCCGCCATTCAGGTCTGTTGGTGGCTGTTTTGAGCAGCTCTTTCATGGGGAGGGTCGTCCACTCCTTGACGTTGTCCGTCCAGCTCTTTCTCTGTCGACCACGGCGACGACCGCCCTCTAGTGTGCCCTGCAGTACAGTCTTGCACAGGGAGTCGTGCCTGGTGACGTGGCCAAACCAGGCCAGCTTGTGTCGCTTGACGGTCGCCAGAAGAGGTTCCTGTGGGCCTACAAGTGCCGCTGTCATGTTCCGCACAAACTCATTCGTCTTGTGATCCAAGTAGGAGATGCGGAGCAGTCTTCGGAGGCACTTGGGCTCGAATGCCTGGATCCTTCGCTCTGTGTCCGCCAGTAACGTCCAGGTCTCACAGCCAGGGACTTGTACAGTCTGTACTTGATGGAGAAGCTGATGGAGTTGCTTCTCCACATCCTGCGCAGTCGGGCCATCGCTGAGGTCGCCATGGCTCCTCAGCAGAGGGTTTTGGAGGAGTTGCGAAAGGTGGCCGCATTTCTTCTACTGCTGCTGCTGCCTATACTTAAACATCCACCGCTGGACTAACAGACGCGAGCAGGCCTATTTAGGAGACGAGCCCACCGAGCGCTCGCGAGTGCTCGCTCTCCTGAACAGAGCCACGGGTTGCGCCATGCCTTGACGCGAATAAAAGCAAGAGCCTTCTCGCTTGGTTACGTCACATTACATGGGCGTAACGTCTTGCGCGGCATAGGCCGGTGTCAAACAGGTGCCAACATTTGATTGCCTTGACATCCGCTATCATTATGTAGACTCAATTTGACACGGTCTATTCCTCGTAAGATACTAGCGTAGGCAACGCACCCTTGTTCGGCCTTCCTAGCGTCTTTTTGCGTTTTCTTGCAAATCTCGTCACTGGCAGACGTTGCGCAACCCACCTTCCCTAGGATTCCTCGCAAGATCCTCGGTCTCCTCGCCCTGATAAGGAACTATAGGATGCGTTGCTTACGCTAGGACAAAATCTTGCGAGGAATAGGCCGGTGTCAGCATGTGTCAATATGATGAAAGCAGATGTAAAAATACATGTTGACACTGGCCTATTATTTGCAAACTATGTATTCTAAGCAACGCGCCCTTGCCGATAAGCAACTGCACGTCAGCATTCAACCATACTTGAGAGGATGTCGACTGTATAGTCACCACACCTTGATGTCAACAACGCCACCATTGCAGCCTCCGCTCTTACAAGTGAAGTCTTCCGTGGGTTGGCGCTAAGAATAGACCAACTGCGTCTCCCTGCGTCACTCGTAACAGGCGAATACCTGGAGAAAACGAACTTGGACTTGCTCCATCGCTCTCGCCCTCGCCTGGGGCTGTATGCAAGAAAAAAGAATAGAGCAATTTATCCCTCCAGGTTTACTGGAAGTCCTCTCAGCTTTATCCCTCCAGGTTTACTGGAGGTCCTCACAGCTTTATCCCTCCAGGTTTACTGGAGGTCCTCACAGCTTTATCCCTCCAGGTTTACTGGAGGTCCTCACAGCTTTATCCCTCCAGGTTTACTGGAGGTCCTCACAGCTTTATCCCTCCTGGTTTACTGGAGGTCCTCACAGCTTTATCCCTCCAGGTTTACTGGAGGTCCTCACAGCTTTATCCCTCCAGGTTTACTGGAGGTCCTCACAGCTTTATCCCTCCAGGTTTCTGGAGGTCCTCACGGCTTTATCCCTCCAGGTTTACTGGAGGTCCTCACAGCTTTATCCCTCCAGGTTTACTGGAGGTCCTCACGGCTTTATCCCTCCAGGTTTACTGGAGGTCCTCACAGCTTTATTCCTCCAGGTTTACTGGAGGTCCTCACAGCTTTATCCCTCCAGGTTTACTGGAGGTCCTCACAGCTTTATCCCTCCAGGTTTACTGGAGGTCCTCACAGCTTTATCCCTCCAGGTTTACTGGAGGTCCTCACAGCTTTGTCTGTATGTCTGTCTGTCTGTCTGTGTGTGTGTGTCTGTCAGTCCCGACTTAACGGCTGATATCTCAAAAACTACTGGACGGATTTCCTTGACATTTTGCACACTTACTGGAAGTTAGATCCGATTGAATGTATCAAATTTTCGAATCGAGGTTTGAAAAGAAAATTACTTTTTTAGGTCGTAAACCCGAAAACACCCCCCTAAAATGTCAGTTGACGGAATGGCGATATTTCGCCTTTTCCTTCCCTCCCGTCGCCAGCAGCGTTTCTCCCACGCTGTACGAGCGCTCACCAATTACATAAATAGTTTTCGTGATCCTCCCCAGAAACAAAATCGCCTTTGCTTTAAAAAATACTGTTTTACAGTCAAAAGTGTCCACCCGAGCGGCCGGTCCGACTCTTGGAACAGCCACTCTGTCTGAGCGCCACACTACCAAGTTCTGTTCGCGTGGCCTAATGGCAGAGAATCGATATTGAACTTGGCAGAAATAGACCTTGAGTATCCTAAAATGTACAAGACCACTCACATTTCATGAACTATCATCCATTTGTCTACAATTTACAGTGCAAAATACGAACCGAGGGGGTTTACGGAAAAGAACATTACAATTGCTTTACAAACCCGTAGTCATGTCAGTTCCCGAATAGCTTATCTGTTTGAGTGTTGGACTATTGTATTGTTCGGGTTCGAATCCACGCTGAAACTTTTTCCACCCTCTTTTCTCGAAAGGTTGCGGGTTCGAACCCGACCTGGTTTTTTTATGCCAAAACCTGGAGGTTCAGCGCCAGCGGTTTTTATTTATCCCTCCAATGTCACTTTACGCGTCGCCTGCAGTCCAAGGAATTTAGTAAGTCAAAACCTGGATTTTCAGCGCCAGCGGTTTTTATTCCTGAATAGAACTATTCAAGAAAAAAATGCCAGTAATTCGTATGCAGTAAAACTCAAGAGCTCTATTCTGGCCTTATTTCTACGAATAACCAGCCAGAATAGAGCTATTCAGTTTTATATTTCAGTTATATATAATCTCCCTCTCTCTCTCTCTCTCTCTCTCTCTCTCTCTCTCTCTCTCTCTCTCTCTCTCTCTCTCTCTCTCTCTCACACACACACACACACACACACACTCACACACACACACACACACACACACACACACACACACACACACACACACACACACACACATGGTGAAACAGAAACACAGTCCTCTGATTGGTTCCCTGAATAGAATCTTCCAATCAGCAGGCAGCTTTCTTCGCCATCTTGCTTGATCGCTTGTACAGGGATTAAGACTGAACGCTCATGTTCTAACTGAATTCACTTCATCGAATGACTTTCTGGCCTCAAATCACCTTCTTGACAGGTATGCATTGCTTTGCATTACCTAAAGATATTCCACAGGGGTGTATACGTTGATAAACAAGCTTGCATTCTTCGATAATAATGAAAATTAGTTGATGTAGAACTAGGACACTGCGCGAGTTCGATTTCACAACGCCTGCTACAAAAATCAAAGCCAAAACACCCCCATTATTGCAGCAAATCATTTTATTACACATTACACTGTAAATTTATTCACAAACATGATCGGAACGCATCAGAAATGCGTCGATAAACAAGCAAGTTTACATGTCGATAAGCGGCATGATTACTTCCCTTGATTCACCCAAGAAACTTCACGCTAGGGGGCGCAACGTGTCTCGATCCTCACAACAATGAGCTAATGAGCCATCTTTGTGTAACTATAAGATCTTTGGGGAAATGCATTCGCCTCATGTTTCTTGCAAGGTCAACGCAAATCTCGAAATAGCTTAGAGATTTAATTGAACTCTTGAAATATTCTATATCGAGCTTTAATAAATCAATACGGTTATATTTTGTCATGGTTTCTTTGTATGTGTGTCAGTAAATCTACAAATAAGCGTTTTCCATGCAAATCGAAGAATGGCTGGCAAACGTGTGACTGGCGGGCAGAAATATTTAATGAAATGCTGGGAAAACAGAACGGATCCTGAATTGTGAAATCAATTTGGTACATAGAAGTTGGTAAGTCTTCCAAAAACGGGCCACACGTACTGTGGACTCGTTCGAGGAGAGGGGTAAAAGATCAGTTAGTAAAGAAGCTGGTGGGCCACAGTAACTAAATGGCGTAATTGTAAACAAACAAAAACAAACAAACAAATAAATAAATAAATAAATAAATAAATAAATAAATAAATAAATAAATAAATAAATAAATAAATAAATAAATAAATAAATAAATAAATAAATAAATAAATAAATAAATAAATAAATAAATAAATAAATAAATAATAAATAAATAAATAAATAAATAAATAAATAAATAAATAAATAAATAAATAAATAAATAAATAAATAAATAAATAAATAAATAAATAAATAAATAAATAAATAAATAAATAAATAAATAAATAAATAAATAAATAAATAAATAAATAATAAATAAATAAATAAATAAATAAATAAATAAATAAATAAATAAATAAATAAATAAATAAATAAATAAATAAATAAATAAATAAATAAATAAATAAATAAATAAATAAATAAATAAATAAATAAATAAATAAATAAATAAATAAATAAATAAATAAATAAATAAATAAATAAATAAATAAATAAATAAATAAATAAATAAATAAATAAATAAATAAATAAATAAATAAATAAATAAATAAATAAATAAATAAATAAATAAATAAATAAATAAATAAATAAATAAATAAATAAATAAATAAATAAATAAATAAATAAATAAATAAATAAATAAATAAATAAATAAATAAATAAATAAATAAATGAATAAATGGATGGATGGATGAATGAATGAATGAATGAATGAATGAATGAATGAATGAATGAATGAATGAATGAATGAATGAATGAATGAATAAATAAATAAATAAATAAATAAATAAATAAATAAATAAATAAATAAATAAATAAATAAATAAATAAATTTTAAAATGGAGATACATGAATGAATGAATGAATGAATGAATGAATGAATACATGCAGATAAATGAATGAATGAATGAATGAATGAATGAATGAATGAATGAATGAATTAAGAAATCATTGAGTTTTTGTTGGGATTTATTATTTATTTATTTATTTATCTGTCTGTCTGTCGGTCTGTGTATATATGTATCTCTGTGTATGTCTGTCTGTCTGTGTGTCTGTCTGCGTGTCTATCTGTGTGCCTGCCTGTCTATCTGTCAATCTATACATGTATATGTATACGACAGTCATGCAGATTATGTGGCCCGCCAGTTATCTCGGACGAGTCCACTAGTGTGGCCCATTGTCGGAAGTGTAACAAAATTGTTCACTGAAATATCTGCTGACACACGAGGAAACATGCATTTCATTATCCAAAAACTGCTTATGTTTCACCGCATGTAATGATCTTCAGGAAGAGGAGGCAAGATCGTTTTAAGGGACATAACTCTTACGAGACTGTCGCGTCTAACTGCTATGGATGGCAGTAACGTCCCTTGACGATCTTTCGTTCACGAGACCAATCTTTGACGAGACTAACGTAAGTTCAACGACCAACTTCGGCGCGCGTTTGAGCAACGCAGTGGCTTTTGTGGACTTGGAGGCTTGTGCATTCTCGCAGTTTTGAATCGCGTAGCGAACCTTGTGAGACTCTCATTGAATCTCTGTTCAAACTACTTCTGTTTCTTCTCGAATTCGTGGAAGATTTTTGAGTTCCTCGTCGAAGCGTTCTTGTGCGTGCCAGTTGAATACCAAGATGGCGTCTGAGCAGTCCGAAGGGTCAGCGTCGACTAAAAAATGTGCATTTTTCGTGAAGCGTCGCCCTAAGGGACAGGCTATGCGCCGCAAACATTCTAGTGACAGCGAGGAAAATGTCAACGAAGGTACTGCTGTCGTTAGAGTGGCCAAGAAAACCCGCCACGATCCGATGAAACAGGGAACGAAGCGGCTGAAAGCACAAGACGCTGACGATGCCGCTGGAGATTCAACCTCCGAGTCGGACGATGGCGACCTGATAGTGTCGTACAAGTCCAAACGCACGGGGAAGCGCGAAGGCCCTGACGACATGGGCGCCACAGCAATCGTGGAGATCGACACAACGACCGAACAGGATGCGCAGGCCATTTTCGAGAAGTCTCAGAAAATCCAGAACGAATTAAAAGGTGAGCATATTTTGTTCTTTTAAAACTAAATTGTATACTTTAATAAAAAGAATTATGAGGAAACTACAACGAATCAACTCTAGAAACTCGGCAAAAATCCCTGTCACCCCAACCAACCGGTCACAGAGACCAAGAACAGACTAAACGATGAACCACCGAAAAGGGGTAGCTGATACAGTAGTCGCCGCTTATTAAAAACACATTGGGACCGAACAATAGTGTTTTTAATAAGCGGCGTTTTTATTAACCGTTTGCGTGTTGAACATGTCCATCAGTAACGATGTAAATCCGGACCGGACAAACTGTTTTTAAAAAACGGCTGTTTTTATTAACCGCGTGTTTTATAAGCGGCGACTACTGTATTGTGATAAGAAACGCGTGCAATCAAACGTTAGAGCAGCAGTCGAAAGGCGAAAGGGACGGTAGAAAGGGTTCCAACACCGAAAAGCGTACAATCAAAAGTTTGAGCAGCAGTCGAAACGCGTACAATCAAGAGTCTGAGCAGCAGTCGAAAGGAACGCTAGAATTTCTGTAGAAAGGGTTCTGGAAGGTGTGAATTGACGAGTAATTAGAAAATTGGTTTGGCTTTCACAGAAGCAGGGATTACTCTGTCTCACTAGCAGTGTAATCGTCTCACTCTCCCGTAGATTTTTGCCCTTACGATTTTGATGATAAAGCGTCTGTGGCACGGATGCGTTTCATTTTCAACAGACCCGCTGGAGTGGAGGGTATACTATATATACTCTATAGAGACTAGAGAGTATAGTATAGTGGAAGTTCACCTCGCGCCGCGATATCGGATATGTTCACTGATTGATACTGAATAGTTCTTTCAAGTTTCAAGTTATGTTTCTCTCTCTCTCTCTCTCTCTCTCTCTCTCTCTCTCTCTCTCTCTCTCTCTCTCTCTCTCTCTCTCTCTCTCTCTCTCTCTCTCTCTCTCTCTCTCAGTGCGCATATATGTTTGTATTTGTCTGTCCGTTCTCATCTCTAAGTAACGCCATGTTAGCTTTTAGTTTGACCAAGTCTATTCCTCTAAATCATGCATCATCACAGAACCTGAGTGCATATATATATGTGTTATGATAGATTGGAAAACAATAACTAGTATAGAGTTCACCCCCAGAAGTCTGGCTGTGCCCCGAATGATGGTCCTGCTAGTGCTAATGTGAGAGGAATTTAAGAAGGGAATTAGGGTTGAGAGCCTGTGTATTTTAATAGATTCTTAATCTTAGCTATTCTTGTAATAACAGGAAAGGCAAGTATTTTCTTTGTGAGAGAATATGTTGTCATAAAGAAGAAAAAACTTGTAGGGAATCCGCCATGTCCTACCTGATTGATCAATGTATTATGTCTTAGACCATATGATATGTAATGTATTAGCATGGATTGTGGTCAAGGGGGATACTTTATTATTTCCTTCTCCCACTTGCATGAGATTTAGAGTGTAGCAGCGCTGTAGATCAGACATCAGAGGATTTCAGAAGAGATTTGGGGTTAAGGTTCTGCTTGTTTTCATAGATTCTGAGCTATTTTAGTATTTAAAAATTGTTATGCCCTTTATCTGAGCCTCACAGGAAAGATGATTTTTTTATAAGAGAGAAATGTTGTCAAAAGGAAATAAGACTTGTCTGAAACTAGTGAAAGAAAAGGAAAAATATAAATCAGTTTTTGATTAAGGCACCCATTAAATTTTACGTGGTAAAACTCCCTTTACACAGGATAAAGACTAAAAGAGAGTTAAAAACAGTCTGTTCACCCTTGTGCTGGACTGAATTGAACTGTGATCAATGTGCTATCAGAGGTGAAGCTCACAGGAGCCATCCAGAAACACCATTCCCAGTACCAGAGGTGTTTCATTGTGAAAGGCATCAGAAATGTTCACTTGAGTACTGACAGCAAACACCTATGTGGACAGGTGCATGTAGGAGTTAAGGTTTGTGCTTCGCAATCGCTCATCTTGAGTGTTCATCTCTGAACATAAATTTTGTTTCTTTTCTTTTGAAACAAAGATTCACCTTTTGTTCTGCAACCAATGTCTCTGGGTTGCTTCTGCGCAAGCCGCCTTGGAGCAGCTCTGTTGTGTTTCTCAGTGTATCAGGAGCAGCTCTGTTGTGTTTCTCAGTGTATCAGGAGCAGCTCTGTTGTGTTTCTCAGTGTATCAGGAGCAGCTCTGTTGTGTTTCTCAGTGTATCAGGAGCAGCTCTGTTGTGTTTCTCAGCGTATCAGGAGCAGCTCTGTTGTCTTTTTCTCAGCGTATCAGGAGCAGCTGTGTTGTGTTTCTCAGCGTATCAGGAGCAGCTCTGTTGTCTTTTTCTCAGTGTATCAGGAGCAGCTCTGTTGTCTTTTTCTCAGCGTATCAGGAGCAGCTCTGTTGTCTTTTTCTCAGCGTATCAGGAGCAGCTGTGTTGTGTTTCTCAGCGTATCAGGAGCAGCTCTGTTGTGTTTCTCAGTGTATCAGGAGCAGCTCTGTTGTCTTTTTCTCAGTGTATCAGGAGCAGCTCTGTTGTCTTTTTCTCAGCGTATCAGGAGCAGCTCTGTTGTCTTTTTCTCAGCGTATCAGGAGCAGCTGTGTTGTGTTTCTCAGCGTATCAGGAGCAGCTCTGTTGTGTTTCTCAGTGTATCAGGAGCAGCTCTGTTGTCTTTTTCTCAGCGTATCAGGAGCAGCTCTGTTGTGTTTCTCAGCGTATCAGGAGCAGCTCTGTTGTGTTTCTCAGTGTATCAGGAGCAGCTCTGTTGTGTTTCTCAGTGTATCAGGAGCAGCTCTGTTGTGTTTCTCAGCGTATCAGGAGCAGCTCTGTTGTGTTTCTCAGTGTATCAGGAGCAGATCCGTTTCTTGTATGTTGTGCTCATCATCCCCTTGTGGGATGGGGGTAAGATTTGATCCTCTGCGTATCCCTACGCAATTCGTATGAGGCAAGGAACAAGGGACACCATGACTTGATTTGTGTTTACTCTAAACTGTTCTAGTGATTTTCCTGCTTGATGGCCTTACATAGCCAACAAAGGATGATAGGCCATAAAACACTATCCATCCATCCATCCATCCATCCACCCATCCATCCATCCATCCACCCACCCACCCACCCACCCATCATCCCCCCACCCACCCACCCATCATCCCCCCACCCACCCACCCATCAATCCATCCTTGTGCTCATCACTGTTTATCGGTCTCAGGGAAGGCGGAGGACAATGTGTACCGAGGCCTGAACAACTACCAGCAGTTCTACGAGAAGAAGGACACGGCACAGGGCAACGCCTCGAGCGGCATGGTGAGGAAGGGACCTATCCGCGCGCCGGCCCACCTGAGAGCCACCGTGCGCTGGGACTACCAGCCTGACATCTGTAAAGACTTCAAGGAGACGGGCTTCTGTGGCTTTGGTGACAGCTGCAAGTTCCTCCATGACAGGTAAGGGGCGGGAGCTGAGTGCTCGGGCGCGTTGCTTACGCTAGGAACCTTGCAAGATCTTGCGAGGAATAGGCTGGCATCAGCATGTGTCAACATGATGAAAGCAGATGTGAAGACTGTCAAATGTTTGACACATGTTGACACCGGCCTATTGTTTAGAGACTAGGACGGCTAAACGAGGTGCCCCAGGTGTGGATAATGTGATAGCTTAGCGTTATCAGATGACTTGTACACATCCTGTGCTGCACTGTTACCTCCTCATCACTGGAATGCTGTGGTCTTTGTGCTTTTGGGGCCTGCTCCAGTAGCACTCACACAGCCAGCCCCAAGCAGCACTTATATATGCTACCAGGAATTACCTTGACAAATTGTGGCGGACTCCAAGCCTGTCAGGACAGTGTGTGTTTCCTATAAATCCAAAGGGTGGCAGCTTCCGCAGCATTTTGCAGTCTCCTTGACATCACAGTGGCATGAGTTGTCTTGTGTACCTATAGGGTTACCATAGCCTCAGACTGCCCATGTTATATCTGTGTCTCTCTCTCTTTCTCTCTCTCTCTCTCTCTCTCTCTCTCTCTCTCTCTCTCTCTCTCTCTCTCTCTCTCTCTCTCTCTGTGTCTTCTCTCTCTTTCTCTCTCTCTCTCTTTCTCTCTCTCTCTCTTTCTCTCTCTCTCTCTCTCTCTTCTCTCTCTCTCTCTCTCTCTCTCTCTCTCTCTCTCTCTCTCTCTCTCTCTCTCTCTCTCTCTCTCTCTCTCTCTCTCTCTCTTTCTCTCTCTCTCTCTCATCTGTTTTTGCCCGTCTGTATTGCTCCACTTATCAATCGTTCCATCTATATGTCCACTAGTCTTTCTTTTTATCTCTATTCCATGCTGTGGATGAGGCGTGGTGCTGATGAAGACCTCATGCCACCTGTGTTGCAGGTCTGACTACAAGCATGGGTGGCAGCTGGAGAGGGAGACTGAGACGGGAAGATCCACTGGCAACGCCGAGGAGGACTACGAGATCAGCAGTGATGAAGATGACCTGCCCTTCAAGTGCTTCATCTGTCGCAAGTCTTTCAAGGTCGGTGCTGTCTGAGAGGTCCCCTCTCCCCAAACAAAGTTGTTTTTGGTCATCTGACTGACCTTATGGAGGCACACGGCGTAGCCACTTTTGTGAAAAATCATCAAAAATCGAGTTTTTAGTATTACTCGGAAACAAGGTCTACAGTGTCTCAATAACACATGGGCACGACCGATTTGCCAGCTTTTCATTCCTTCATTTTTTTATTTAATTAGTTTAGAGAGGTACCCATCGCTGAAGTTGTGAAAAAACCTAACCTGAAAGTCAAAAAGTGTCATTTTGAGTGCTTGGATACGGCATCTTCCTCCTCAAAACATGCTTCATGTTTGGTATCAGTGCGTAGCGCCTTCACTCGGCTCTTAGTCGCGACTATTTCCGGAGGAAACAAATGCAGTACGGAGGAACACGAAGCGAATATCGGAAGCCAGTGCTAACCAATGAAAGCTATGAAAATAGAGGTCGTCTAGTGAGCTTGCCTGTGATTGGACACGTTTCACGAGGCCAGCGCTTGATTGCAGCGGAAGTGACCTACGGAAATGCCCAAAGCAACTGGCTGGCAAATCGATCGTGCCCATGTGTTATTGAGACTATGTAGACCTCGTTACCGAGAATAACTAAAAACTCGATTTTTGAAGATTTTTCACGAAAGTGGCTACGCCGTGTGCCCCCTTAACCTTTTTTAGATTGTCATTTAAAAAAGGGGGGGGGGGGGGGGGAAGGAAAAAAATCAACTGTATT
>JAWQFJ010022822.1:5000-18349 GCA_034096865.1 Theodoxus fluviatilis | reverse complement strand
GATGGCCGGTGCGGGTTTGGAGGCATCTGGGAGACCGTTATCATCAGGACAACATGATTGCTCACCACCGCTTTGGACGGGGCAGCGTTATGGTGTGGGGTGGCATCACCAGCACTGGCAGAACGCCCCTTCATCTGTGCCATGGCAATGTCAATGGTGTCTACTACCGGGACAACATCATTGATCCACTTGTTGTGCCCTTTGCACGCCGCCATGGGCCGGGATTCATCTTGCAGGACGACAATGCCCCAGCTCATCAAGCAAATGTCGTCAGGAATCACCTGCAAAGACGGCAGATCAATTCCCTGCCATGGCCATCGATGTTCCCCGACCTGTCCCCTATTGAAAACCTGTGGGACTTTCTGGGGAGACGTGTCCGGGATGTCGTTCCAGCTCCCCAGAACCTTCAGCAGCTGGCCCTTGTCCTTCAGCAGGAATGGGCTGCAATTCCTCAAGCAACCATCAGGCAGCACATCAACAGCATGAGGAGGCGCTGCACAGCCTGTTTGACCATTAACGGAGGCCCAACCCGTTATTAGAGACTTTCAGAACTTTTGTTATTTTTGAAATGTCACCCTGCTTTGAGGGGAAGCGTGTAAAAAGTCACGTGACAAATTTTGTTGTTGATTTTTGCTTTGAAAATGTTTTTAACATGCTGTTGCATCCATAATGAAATAAAGCAAGTCTCTGATTATAAACGGAATTTGGTTATAGTCTCATTTATATCAATATCCTCTAATTTTTTTGAACACTGTATGCACCACTGCCCATGAAGTACCAAACATTCTCCTTTCTTGGATCATTGGCTCCCTTGCATTACAGTCTAAACAAACTGCAAAAAGTCCAAAACACTGCTGCTAGATTAATCTTTAGATGTCCCAAGAGAACTCCCACATCCAAACTCCTTCGTGCACTGCATTGGCTCCCCGTCGCTCAGAGGATAGAGTATAAGCTAGCCACTATGTGTTTCAACTTCTTCAATCAAACTGCACCACACGCACTCAAAGAAATTCTCACTGTCTACACCCCCGCTAGAAATAACCGTTCAGCTGCAGACACCAAAACGTTAAATGTCCCCCGTCGCAAAAAGAAAACCCAAGGACAGCGAGCTTTTTCTTACATCGGCCCTGTAACATGGAATAGCCTACCTTTCCCTGTCCGTCACTCTGATTCCATGTCCCAGTTCAAAACCTCCCTCAAGACACACCTGTTCCGGTCAGTCTTTCCTGACGAGCAGTGAAGGCGCCTCTTTTATGTTTCGTGTTTTGTCTATTGCCTGCTACTCAATTAATTGTATTGTATTTAATTTTTCTTTTATTTCAAGTGTACAGTGTGCGAGTGTTAGAATGCTTTGTATGAGTGTAGACTTCATCATTGTACACGCCATGAGCTTGCCTATTAGGGAAGGTATGTGCGTAGAAATAGTCTGTATTATTATTATTATTATTTAGGTAAATTTAAGGTCAAAACGTTGCTGGATGATAAGTTTGGTGCAGGTCTTTGTGGCCATATGTATCTCGTTTCAGATTTGGCGTGTCTCTCTTCCCCAGCACCCTGTGAGTTGGAGGTCAGAATAGACCCACTGTGTCTCCCTACGCGGAACTGGTTTTCGTGATTTATGGCCTTACATAGCCTACACAGGTTGATAGGCCGTAAAACTCCATCCATCTCTCTTCCCCTCATTCCTTCCTTCATCTAATTCGTCTTAACATTCCATTTTCCACAGCATCAATCTCATGCCTCCACATGATCATCTTCTGCTAGCCGAGCCTATTGTCGCTGTTCTCTTTTCATGCAATATTACGAATATAAATGTGCATTTTAAAATCTTGTGAATATGTTTCTCGTGACCCCCTAGTATAACAATTCAAAGAATTGACAGAAAAATATGTACACAGTACATGCTGATACACAAGGACAAAGATGTTTTGCATCCCACTACAGAATGCCCTAACGTCTTTATCTTCTCTTTAATTCACACCAGTCGGAATAACGTACGCCATCATTTTTGTCCCTCAGCCTAGCCAAAGATTATGGCCTAGCGAGGGACTCCGGGATATAGTGCGACACAACCGCACACTCAGCAGTGCAGCTCTACAAATTGTCAGGTGAAGTAAAGCTGCAAGCCTATGGGTCCATCCCAACAGTTGCTCACATCATTCACCAGCGCTGTCATCTACGTGCCTGCAGACGACACTGTCACTATAACGTGACACGCCAGACGCAGCTACAGACCATCAGATGCTGCAGGAGAACGAAAGCTCGATCGAAGTGCAGCGTTCATGGGAGGGAACTCATCCGGCTATGACTACATGGTGTGAGAGGTGGGTGAAAGGCTTTAGGAGTTTCCTCCCTCTATTGCGAGGAGGCGAGAGGGATCTAAAGACGGACACGGGCATACGACCAATACGCATATTGTAGGGCTGCCTTGCCCCAAAGAACGCACGTACGTTCTTTGCTTGCCCTCAATATCTGGCTGTCGCGCAGTAGCGGCCTGTTCAACATGGAAGACAATAATGTACTTCATCAGTCTCGATCCCTACTCGGACTCGTGCGTGAAAAACATGTGGTTAGTATGTTGGAGTAAAGACACTATCTAGATAGTGTCTTTGGTTGGAGGCAAAATTGCGATGAAGCGTGCTCATGCAAAGAACGGGAAGAAATCTTTCAAAAACTTGATTATAGTGCTTTCATTTAGTTCTTTCATGTGTGGGGGTGGGGGTGTTGGTTCAAAATGTTCTTAATTTATAGCAATGTTTGTGATAATTGTGACGAGAGTTGATATCATGAACGCCTTCAGATGTATCATTACCATCATTATCAGACTAATCCGCTTTGAAATGAGTAAACACTTGAGCCCTTCCCACTCTATGCAACCATTTGGTGCAGTCATGATCTCCTCAAGGTTGGTTATGTCATCATCATCATCATCATCATCATCATCATCATCGTCGTCGTCATCATCATCATCATCATCATCATCATCATCATCATCATCATCATCATCATCATCATCATCATCATCATCATCATCATCATCATCATCATCATTATCATCATCATCATCATCGTCGTCGTCGTCGTCGTCGTCGTCACCATCGTCGATATAGTTATTGTCATAACTACACACCTGCCAGTCTCTGCAACACAGGCGGACTTCAGGCTGCGTGGTTTCTGGGGTTGCAATATGGGGGAGGCCAACCGGAAGTCGTGAAAGCCTGGGGCCGTGAGCGTTTGGGATCGGAAGGCGTTGCCAAGGCGACGAGAATGGCCACGCCCCTTTCCTGGCCCCGCTGTTAGTTCCACCCTCAGGCAGCCAGTCTGGGTTGCCTTGGTGACCAGCAAGACAAGCAAACGTAGGAGAGCCGTGGGCGAGGTGATGCTTGCCGTGTCAGGACCCATCTCTGGAACAGAAGAACACGAGGACATAATAATAATAATAATAATAATAATAATAATAATAATAATAATAATAATAATAATAATAATAATAATAATAATACAGATTACTTGTACGCACATGCCTTCCCTAATAGGCAAGCTCATGGCGTTTACAATGAAAAGTCCATTGCAGTAAGAGTGGACTGTGTCTGTCATCGGCAGCTCTCGATCGTGTTTGTTTGTTTGTTTGTTTGCTCGTTCATTTTCTTTCTCCCGTTGCCAAACGGTCAATGAAATTAAATGCATTCTTAGAAACGTGTCCACGCTTGGTCTCGATGACGTACTTAGCAAGCAAGGCCTCAGACGAAAGCCATCATCATAGAGTTTGAAAAAACTCTGGGCACGTCATCTCCTGGAGGAAGTTAATGCTCTCATTCGCATCTCGATTCTCATTTGAATATAATGGGAGATAATTTGAGCATCATCCTGTCCCCCCCCCCCCCCCCTCCCCCGCTCACCCCCACCCACTCACCCCACCCCCTCCCTTTATCGTTGCTATCCACACCTCATCCGTCTGGTAAAGAAGACTACCTTCTCTGTAAGCTTCAGTTCGAATCTAACAGGCACCCCTGAGAGTCACTGCAGCAATTTTGAAAGTGCCATAGAGCTGGAGACATCTTCTCATCTCGAACTATTTTGACGAAGAGATCATGACATGTACCAAGTCCGTATTTGTTGTTCATAGCCTTTTCCCTATAACTATGCCTTGTTGTGAGCGATTTAAGTGAACTGTCTGAGGTCTCCCTTTGAAAATTCCAAGAGCAATAATTTAGATTTGTCTATCATGACAGAGAAAAATATATCTATCTTTAGGAGAGGCTCAAAATGGATAAATACATATATACATATCTAAAATATGTACTTACGGCCTCGATAGCTAAATCTGTAAGAGAGGCTCATGATAAAAGTTGTTTAAAAAAAGAAGATGAAAATAACTTTTAATGATCATTATATAATTTAGAGAAATATATCATTACTCGTTGTCGAACAACATAACTGGTGAGGTGGGTCTGCACTACAACAAAATCTTTTGACAAAAAAACACACACACAAAACTAACAAACCGAAGCAAAACAAACCATTGCTACTGTAACAAGTTCGACTTGGCTCATTTCTGAAATAAAGGTCTAGGGGTAAACACACACACACACAGCCAAACTTGTAACACTATCTCACACAGTCATTCTATTAAAAATGGAACACGACATAAAGACGGTGAAGACAAAAGTAAAAATCAAATCACTTTAATTTCTCCTAGCAACGATAAATATGGATAACTAGAGGTTAGTACTGGCAATCATGAAACAACAATAATTCAATTCAATCTTCACATAGAATAAATAACTATGGCTCGCCAACCGATAAAAAATTAACTTATCTGTTTCGAAGTCTGTTTCCGTCGATAAGCACAAAGTAGTCCTAAAACGAGGTGGCCGTGATTCGTGAGCACACTAATTCGCTTACACAAAGGTTCCTACCCTTGGGACGACAGTAGCAGCGGCTCTAGAGGTGCTGGCGGGGAGAGAGGGGGAGGGGGGAAGGGGAACAAGGGGCAACAGGTGCACAAGCAGGCACAACGAATGTGAGTTTCACCCTGGAAGCGGGCAGATGTAGAAGTATCCTTCCGTAGCCTCAGACTCAGGCAGGCTTGTAAACAGGAATCTTCACCCTGGAGACGGGCAACCGTAGATAGTATCCTTTTGTAGCTTCATGCACCGGCAAGCACAGCAACTCAAACTTGATTCTGGGGGCAGGCGCATTACTCTTTGTCGACGGTGGAGAGAGGCTGTATCTCTTTGACGAGGTTGGGACGGCGTTTTACACAGGTGATGGTCTTTTCTTGTTGTTGGATTTTCCTGCGCGCGCCACTGGGTGGCTGGGGGATTATATCAAAGATTATAGGTTACACAAAGATAGTTCAATAGCGCATTGTCGTGAGGATCGAGACACGTTGCGCCCCAAGCGGATGGATCAAGCATTGCCCTGTGACCTGCATTCGATTGTTAAAAAGTAGGACCTTTTAATACATTTTGATGCATTCAACATAAAGCTTTGATAAATTAATGCTGTTCATGGCTTACATTTTCTTCGGATGGGTTTCTAGTATCCCAAAATATAGCTTTTTCTGCGCGAACTGGAGAGAGCTGCCGCCATTGAATTGCCCAAAGAGTAGACATATACGCCATATCTACACGAAAGCAGTCCTCTGATTGGTTCCCTGAATAGAATCCTCCAATCAGCAGGCAGCTTTCTTCGCCGTCTTGTCACTAAGCAGTGTGAGTACACTTTCCTTGATTCACTCCTACTACCATCCGCTAGGTTTGGCGTCTTGTAACTTTGAAGAGCAAAAGCTCGGCATGAGCTATCTTTGTGTAACCTATAATCTTTGATTATATACTTAAAGCGCGGACGCCTTCAAAGTCCGTGCTCTGTCATCCAATGGGAACACTCCGGCCATACCCACTCTCCCGCGCTGTCCAATCACACATCCCCCATATAAGGTGAAGTCTATCATCGGAAAGTCTTCAGTCACGCTTTGGAAATGCGGCCAATCACACGTGTCCGCTCCACACGCTAGCACAGAGCATGTATAAAGTTTTCTATGGTTGGCGATGGATGGATGGTGTTTTACGGCCCATCAGCCTCTCTAGGCTATGCAAAACCATTAAGCACAAAAATCACTAGAACAGTTCAGAGCAAACGGAAGGCAAGTCATGGTGTCCCTAGTCACTCGCCTCTTACGAACCAAATAGAGAGACGCGGTGGGTCAATTCTTAACTCACCCCAAACCCACAGGGGAAGTATGGCTGGCGAGCCATAACACACTATCGTTACTAAATGTAACACGGTTGGCGGCCACATTAACTCACACACCACAGGTTAGTAAATACAAAGGGGGAGGGGGTGATCTCGCCACAGCTACTCACTTGATGTCGATGTGCCTTAGAGACAGACAATGGCGGCTTGTACAGCGACACGAGAGGACGAGAGCAGAGTACATGAAAGACGAAGACCTGCCGTTTTTATAGGCAGCGCTGTTGCGAATCTCCTCTCCACCACGTCACGCCTCTGCATCCGTGGCGTCCACGCAGTGAAAACTGCGAGCCAAAAGTGTCGGATCTGGAAAGCCGTAAACGAGGCATTAAGAGGCGGAATGGGCCGAATGTTATTTGTAACCATCACCTACGTCCTTATTTATCTCGGGATAGAACCCGGTGACGCGACGTCTACACGCGCCGTATACACTGTAACCGTACCATTAAGTGTTCCCCCCCCTCCCCCCCCCCCCCCCGGCCCCCCCCCCCCCCCGGCCCCCCCCCCTCAACGATATCAACGAGATTTATCGAGAGAAAGAAAAAAGTTATGCATTGTATGATACATGAATGTACATGTACATGAGGTTAATTAGAGAAAAATAACATATGACTGAAGACGCTCGATGCCCCCTCATCAGCTTGAGGCCCTGGCTCCGTAGCTTTCGGGGCCTTCTCTATCTTATGAAACACACGTGTGCATGAGATAAATGCGAGAGACAGCTTTGCCTATGTGTGGCTCCAACGAAAGCAAGAGAATCTGAAAAAAGATCGATCCTGCTGATTGGGATCAGAGAGCTGACGTGTCCTTTATGTGTCATATTTGAATCTCTCTGCGTCTTTGATGTAGCGCGCTTCTACTTCAACATCGTTCATGCAACGATTTGGCAGACAACAAAGGACTGGCAGATGCATTACACATTTCTATAATGTCGCTGATTCACATTAACGAAGAGAATCCCCTTAGGGGGGGGGGGGGGGGGGGGGGGAGAAGAAAGCTGACTGAAGGAACTTCACGACCCGAGGATATAAATCCCTCAAGCTAAGGTTGCTTGGACGTGAAGCAGACAGACAAAAAAGCGAGAACAAATGTGCGGGAGGTTGTGGTGGGGGTAGGAAGAGGAGAGTTTGGGAGCACAGCGCCTCTAATCTTTCGTTTCAGTAGAAAGCAGAGAGCGTGTACACTGATCACACATCTGGAGTTCGATTCTACTGAGGCCATTGGAAAGTAATGTGAGCGCAGGTTGCCATTGGGGGCTGTGCATTCCTCGAAGATCATGGCCACAAGGAGAACAACGACACACGGGTTGAAGGACTGGCGCTGTCACTGGCTGTGCATTCCTCGAAGATCATGGCCACAAGGAGAACAACGACACACGGGTTGAAGGACTGGCGCTGTCACTGGCGTCTGCAAGAGAATTATGACGTCACCGTAGCGTTGGAAACGAGCAGATCTATTGTGCAGTCCAGAGTAACGAAATCAAGGCCTACAGACAGTCTGTCAAGATCCCAGATTAAATCATGATGATAATGACAAAAGGTTAAAAAAAGGTGTGGTTTTTTTATAGCGACTTACACCCTTTGTCAGGGTCTCAAACCGCTTACACTTTACCCCCTGATCACTGGGCAGCTTCATCAATCCTCACTGGTACCTCACAACAAACACAGTGTCATACATTTAAGACGCACAGTCAGGTACCAGCACCAACTCCGCTCCCTGGGGAGTATTCCAACCCGATGCTGGCGCTTGGCCGCATACAAGGGTTAATCGCACAACCTTTTTGCCAATATTGCCCTCACAGGTACCCGGTTTTACTCCTGGGTGGGGAGAAACAATGCGAGTTAAGCATCTTGCTCAAGGATGCAACTCTGGAAACCGCGCAGCTTCGAACGCCGTACCCACTGGCCGCAAGCGACTGTAGGTCCAGCGCGCTAACCACTCGGCCACAGAGCACAATCGTGATGATGATGATGATGATGACGATGGAGACGGTGACTGACGGTGACGGTGATGATGATGATGATGATGATGATGATGATGATGATGATGATGATGATGATGATGATGACGACGACGTCGACGACGACGATGCTGATGACCATCGTCATAACAACAACAACAACAACAACAACAACAACAACAACAACAACAATAATAATAATAATAATAATAATAATAATAATAATAATAATAATAATAATAATAATAATAATAATAATAATAATAATAATAATAATAATAATGTATAGTGTGTGGTGTCCCTGCAAAGTGGCGACTCTCACTTATTCGTACAATGCATTTTCAAACGCCATTACAGAAATACCTTAGAACTACAATGTAGAATTAGAATAAAATGCCAGTTCTCTGCCAACTTTGGCTGCTAATAGATTATAATCTGCGCCAATCAAAAACAAGTTTCTTTATTTTAAAAAGGACAGTTTTGAGTAGACACGTAGTGAACAGGCACAACACATCAGCCATTACAACACAGCAGCCATTACAACACATCAGCCATTACAACACAACAGCCATTAAACATCAGCCATTACAACACATCAGCCATTACAACACATCAGCCATTACAACACAACAGCCATTAAACATCAGCCATTACAACACAACAGCCATTACAACACAACAGCCATTACAACACAATAGCCATTACATCACATCAGCCACTACAACACATCAGCCATTACAACACATCAGCCACTACAACACATCAGCCACTACAACACATCAGCCATTACAACACAGCAGCCATTACATCAAATCAGCCACTACAACACATCAGCCATTACAACACATCAGCCATTACATCAAATCAGCCACTACAACACATCAGCCACTACAACACATCAGCCACTACAACACATCAGCCATTACAACACAGCAGCCATTACAACACATCAGCCATTACAACACATCAGCCATTACAACACAACAGCCATTACAACACAGCAGCCATTACAACACAGCAGCCATTACAACACATCAGCCATTACAACACAGCAGCCATTACAACACAGCAGCCATTACAACACAACAGCCATTACAACACATCAGCCATTACAACACATCAGCCATTACAACACATCAGCCATTACAATACAGCGGCCATTACAACACAGCAGCCATTACAACACATCAGCCATCACAACACGTCAGCCATTCCAACACGTCAGCCATTACAACACAACAGCCATTCCAACACATCAGCATTTACAACACAACAGCCATTCCAACACGTCAGCATTTACAACACAACAGCCATTACAACACATCAGCCATTACAACACGTCAGCATTTACAACACAACAGCCATTACAACACATCAGCCATTACAACACAACAGCCATTACAACACAACAGCCACTACAACACAACAGCCATTACAACACAGCAGCCATTACAACACAACAGCCATTACAACACATCAGCCATTACAACACAACAGCCATTAAACATCAGCCATTACAACACAACAGCCATTACAACACAGCAGCCATTACAACACATCAGCCATTACAACACAACAGCCATTAAACATCAGCCATTACAACACAACAGCCATTACAACACAGCAGCCATTACAACACATCAGCCATTACAACACGTCAGCCATTACAACACAACAGCCATTACAACACGTCAGCATTTACAACACATCAGCCATTACAACACGTCAGCATTTACAACACAACAGCCATTACAACACGTCAGCATTTACAACACAACAGCCATTACAACACAACAGCCATTACAACACATCAGCCATTCCAACACATCAGCTTTTACAACACATCAGCCATTACAACACAGCAGCCATTACAACACAACAATTTACGTGCCATATTCAAATAGAAATATTTGCTTTCATGTGATGATGAAATAATCTGAAACTAGGATCGGATTGTCTCATATGGGGGGTTGGGGGTGGGGGGGTGAGGGGGGCCACTCAGTGAACAGGAAAAAGAAGAAGGAAGTAGTCATTTTCTGATGACACCGTGCAACGCGCTCCACGATGAAAGCAATTTTCAAGGGGGAGCCTGTCGAAGACTTCACCGGTGCAGGTAGCACGTGTCTTGGACGAGATCCTGGGAGGAGTGATGGAGCGTCCTGACGCAGCCATCCACCCGTAATTAGTCCCCGCAGAGGGCGCCCCATTGGTCTCCATACAAGGATTGGCCGAGGTAAGGGGAAAATGCCCAATTACCTCCCTTTGCTCTCGCCGTTCCCGCGCTCCCGCGTCTGATCTCCGATCCCAGAGTTCCCTGAGCGGCAGGGCGCCACCTGGAGGCAGGCAAGACAAGCCAGGGGAGGTAACTTTGCACGGGCTGCATGGCCCGTTTCCGGTCTTGCCTCGCCTGTGTGCGGGGCGCCTCGGGAAATCAACCATCCGTCCGATGCCCCTTCCCCGTAACCCCTTCCTCGCGCCACCTCTCTCTCTCTCTCTCTTCTTACATCCCACCAACGCTCATTACCCCCGTCCCCCCCCCCCCCCCCCCAATCTATTCCCCTCCCTCCATCCCTTTTCCCCTCCCAGATCACCCACCCCCTCAAACCCACCCCCTCCCGAGTTGGAGGCGTTTCGTAAAAGCGACGTTTCGTACCAATGTAAAAACGACGTTTCGATATCCCCCCAAAACGACGTTTCGTACAGGTAAACTTTAATCGATGCTATAATTGATTCCAGTAAAAGACTGATATATTATATGTAATATTGTCGGTCTAATTAGTGGTCGGCATCTGAGCATTTTTATTCTGTGTGTATGGAGTGGTTTCACCTGACGTCATCATCAGTTTGTGCATGGCGGACAAAATTCTAGCCAGTAACTTCAGTAAGCATACATCGTAAGCCATTCGCTACTACGTGTCAACTTCAAAGTAAAATTGCTCACGCCGCACACGATAGACATCCACAAAACTTAGAAAAAAGCAGCGGATACATGCACGTTTGTATCTCATTCATTCGCTGTTTCATTCAAAACGGGATAAAACTTAAAAGCTGCACAAATGCGAACTCGAAAAATATTGATTCGATCCTGTAGCAAACTATACGGCGACAACTTGTCAAGTTGGAAGTAAAATCATTCACGCCGCACTTGATTGACATCCATGAAACTTTGCAGAACAATAGAAGAAACATACAAGTTTTAGTCTCACTCGTCTTTTAATCAAATAGTGTGCGGAACGCACCCTGTTGTGTGTTGGAAACGTCGCGAGTATGAAATGTCGCGTCCCCCCTCCCCCTCCCCCCTCCCTTCCCTCTCGCCCCCCCCCCCCCCCCCCCCCCCTCTCCCTACACTATTCTATCATATCCTCACTGCCCTGCAGTGTATAATGACAGCTGTAGGAAGGTTTCTCATCGTGTCTTACACTACGTAATGTGGACTCGAGAGCACCACCAGCATCAGACGACGTCGATCGGGAGAAGCTGTGCTGCCAACTGTACGGAAGACACCGATCTTCCAGAGATGGTGAAACCAGACGTGTGATTCCCAACACACCTCAGCACCTGCTGCTGCTTCTACCCTGAGTGGAGCGAAGCATTGTGTCCCCAAACGGATCATTGTAAACTTCTCAACAGGCATGACAATCGTCGTCTTGATCAACAAAGTGAAGGCGAGTGTGATCAAAACAGAAAGACTAGCCACCTTAGGAAATTTGAGAGTCGACTAGTTTGACTCTAAGATAAGATCAGAATTCCTCCCTTTCTCTCGACACGCTCTCTTCAAGTCCACAGCGGAAGTCTCGTCAGTCACTCTGTGACTGCTTCAGGTGAGCGACTGAAACTCGGGTATTGATGAAATGCCATTCCGGTGAGCTCTAGACAGATGGACGACATTTGTTTGTTCTTTTGTTGTTAGTTCGTTCGAGGTATGTGTGTACGTCTCTCTCTCTCTCTCTCTCTCTCTCTCTCTCTCTCTCTCTCTCTCTCTATATATATATATATATATATATATATATATATATATATATATATATATGTGTGTGTGTGTGTGTGTGTGTGTGAGAGAGAGAGAGAGAGAGAGAGAGAGAGACAGACAGACAGACAGAGAGAGAGAGTAGAGAGAGAGAGAGAGAGAGAGAGAGAGAGAGAGAGAGAGAGAGAGAGAGAGTGCGTGTATGAGTGTGGGTGCGTGTGTGAGAGAGTGTGTGTGTGAGTGTGTATGTGAGTGAATGAGAGAGAGAAAGAGTGCGTGTGTGCGCGAGCGTGCGTATGTGCGTGCGTTTGTGCGTGTGTGTGTGTGTGTGTGTGTGTGTGTTTTGGGGGGCTCCTGTGTTTGTGCTGTTATCATTATAGTTCCTGTGAACGCTAGAAAGGTTTAGGACATTCGTTTGTTCGCTTGTTAGTTGGTTCGTTCGTTCACGGCATGTGTGTGTGTGTGTGTGCGCGCGCGCGCGAGCTCGTGGGCACGCGTGCACCCGAAGGCATGCGTGCGGGCGAGTTTCTGGGTCTTTACGTATATGTGTATTCGTCTTCGTCCTTGCAAACACTAGATTGGAAGTTACATTGGGACTACACTACAAATCTTAGGCAGCCAGACTGCTTACGTCTTCTTGCCTATTCGACAAATCCAGGGCTGACAACAATGATGAGTATGGAGAACTGAAATGTGTAACTCTCATGATACAAAGTAAGTACAAGCAGTTTGAGACGGTCACGAGGGAGGGATTTAATGTTTTTCCAAACATTAAAAAAATGTCTCTTAGCTGTGTGGACATTTCTGAATGAAAACCCATGTAGCAAAAACTGTCCAGAGGAGAAAACACTTGAAAAACGTGGAACTGTGGATACTTCACGTCAGAGAATGGTCGACCAAGTCTTAAACAAGCCTAGTGCACGATAAGCAGGATAACGACATGTAGTACATATTGCACTCGTATGCACGCACACATACTTACACGCAGACGGACACGCTTACACATACGCGCTCAAATGTGCGTGTGCTTGAGCACACATACATCCTTGATCATCGTTCCTAATCACCGTTGACATTGCTTACGTCAGTATAAATGGTGACGTGACGTCACGAGGCAAAACCAGCAAACCGAATAAAAGACACGAGGCAAGGGGCACGTTTGTTGGC
>JAWQFJ010022821.1:72500-73944 GCA_034096865.1 Theodoxus fluviatilis | reverse complement strand
GGCTGTGCAGGGTCGCGCTACGTGAGCTGGCTGCCCAGCTTCTCCGTGGAGGTGACCCACACCACCAACCTGCTACCCACCCAGCAACGTCCCCCCATCCAGACCTCCCAGCTGGACAACATGGTCAGTGTTGGGCCCCGGTATTTCTTCTGTGCAGCTTCCCCTCATGGGGTTTCTTTGCTCATTACCATTATTAATATTATTATTTTGATTTTCCATGCATATATTCATGCTCAAACCACTTACTTTAACCCCTGGTCAACCAGCTTTTCTAACGATCATTCCAACATTCCAACACTGTCTCAACTCCATGAGGAGTATGGGACCAGGCTGCTGCTGAATGTGCCCCCAGTTCTCACCACAAGTGTTTTTCCCTACTTCACCCTTCACAGCTTTTACTTGAAAAACAAGAGGAGGGTGACTGAGCTACTTCCTCAGGCCTGAAGACGGAGCTTGGCTCCGAAAGCTTGCCTTGACTACGAAGTACCGCCAGATTTATTTGGTCAGCTCCTCTTGGTGTTCAAGAGTCAGAGTCTGTCACGGCCCCCTCACCTGTGTGCTTTCACTTGAGCTTGTTCAGATGTGGTAGACAGTAATGGGGAAATGTCATTATGTAGCTTGTGTACATGTGACACCTGTGTGCTTTCACTTGAGCTTGTTCAGATGTGGTAGACAGTAATGGGGAAATGTCATTATGTAGCTTGTGTACATGTGACACCTGTGTGCTTTCACTTGAGCTTGTTCAGATGTGGTTGACAGTAATGGGGAAATGTCATTATGTAGCTAGTGTAATGTGAACACCTGTGTGCTTTCACTTGAGCTTGTTCAGATTTGGTAGACAGTAATGGGGAAATGTCATTATGTAGCTTGTGTACATGTGACACCTGTGTGCTTTCACTTGAGCTTGTTCAGATGTGGTTGACAGTAATGGGGAAATGTCATTATGTAGCTTGTGTACATGTGACACCTGTGTGCTTTCACTTGAACTTGTTCAGATTTGGTTGACAGTAATGGGGAAATGTCATTATGTAGCTTGTGTACATGTGACACCTGTGTGCTTTCACTTGAGCTTGTTCAGATGTGGTAGACAGTAATGGGAAGGACATGTCATGGTAGCTTGGTAGATGAGACACCTGTGTGCTTTCACTTGAGCTTGTTCAGATGTGGTAGACAGTAATGGGGAAATGTCATTATGTAGCTTGTGTACATGTGACACCTGTGTGCTTTCACTTGAGCTTGTTCAGATGTGGTAGACAGTAATGGGGAAATGTCATTATGTAGCTTGTGTACATGTGACACCTGTGTGCTTTCACTTGAGCTTGTTCAGATGTGGTAGACAGTAATGGGGAAATGTCATTATGTAGCTTGTGTACATGTGACACCTGTGTGCTTTCACTTGAGCTTGTTCAGATGTGGTAGACAGTAATGGGGAAATGTCATTATG
>JAWQFJ010022821.1:30000-70000 GCA_034096865.1 Theodoxus fluviatilis | reverse complement strand
TGATGATGATGATGATGATGACTGTGATTAAAGGTGAGAATGATGGAGATGGAGGAGGAGTGATGAGAATAGAGTTGCCAATGATTATTTTAAAACTTTGATTATCTTTTGTCTTCTTATTTTGCTGACAGGGAGAGGATTCCCTCAGCCTCAGGGAGTCGGTTCTCCAAGTCTGCTTCGGAGCGCATGTCCATGTTGGATCAGCGCAAGAGAGGCATGGTGGAGCAAGCCCGGAGGTCAGTCTCACTCCACTCTCGGCATCTATCTGTCCCACAGAGAGCGCATCCCTCCATAACTGCCCAACTTCTAGTCTTGTGTGGCTGCTTCTGTGATAAATGGACACTGAAATTGGGTATTCTTTTATAAGATCCCACCTGCTGTATTTGAAAAAGTAATTAAAGAGAATTTATATTTTCTTCTATCTGATGCAAAATCCAGCTGTTGTTTTTAGGATGCTGTCTTTTAACCCTTTCGAATTCAGATGGTGAAACTAAGATAGGTTGCTAGAATTCGGAGCAATTTTGCTCTGACAGTTAGCACGGTACATGCAGGAAAATGGCTCCTGCACGGCAATGGGCTACTGCATAGCATTGTCCTTTGGAATGTGGGCAGGGCACATGATCTGTGATCGCTGCGTGCAGACGAACTTTTGTCAAGTGGGAGTGTGTGCTTCACTGACAGGTAAATTGTCTCAAAAATCAATCTTCAGACAGGTTTGATCAAAAATGAAGAGGAAGTATATATGAATCACCCCAACAAACATTTAGAAATCATGTGTTGACCAGCAGTTCCAGACGAATTACACACTACTTTACCTGTTAATGGGTCACAGTATAATCCAGGTGAGCAAGGATCCTTTCTCCACTTGCTTACATACCTCCTATAGAAGTTTTGTGCAGCCAACTCCCAAAAAAATTCCAGAAGAAATACTCCAAAAGGGATGCAGTGACTGAAAGATTGTGCTTAGAACCCACATCCATTTCAAACGGTCAAACAGTGACTGGCTGTGGCCTCCGCCATTTTGACTGGAGACTTGCACGTGGAATGTCATCCTCTGTGTCAGACACTATTTCCTCCTCTCCTTTGTCATAAGAATCCTCTGAGACGTCAACATCGGATTCTCCATCTATTTCTTCCTCATAATTTTCAACTGCTGAAAGGACTCCTCCAAATCTTCAAAAGCCCAGTCATCAGAAGGAGCCTGCCATTTTGAGATGCGTGTCACAGGAGCAGCTGTCCGAAGACAAATTCATTGTTTGCCACCCTCTGGGAGCAAACTAGGGTCCAAGACCAGTAATACGATCTTAAATTAACATTCCAGAGTGGACCCATGCTGACCGATCCCACGGTTGGACCTCATTTTGATGAGAAACACATGTGGAACCAATACACCCTCTTCCTGCCGTCTTTCGAACACATGAGTGCCTTACTGAATTTTACCATCTGAACACAAAAGGGTTAAGGGCCTATTTCTTTCCTTTTGTTTTAACTCTTAACGTCCTATAAGGAATTTCACAACTACAAGCCCCAGTCCTATAAGGTTTTAAAGAAAATGAAACATAACACGGTTGATTTGTTTAAAAAATTCCTTTAGTCAAAAGTAAATGTTGGTCATTCTAAGATCAAGTACAAAGTGTTTTTGATATTTTTCATTGCTTATTTTGCATGTAATTCGCATGATTAGGATTTAGACTAACGAGTGGTTAGGAACGGTACAGGACGTTAAGAGTTAATGTTATATGACTTGGAGGTGCTACTTCACTACTAAAAATACAAGACTGAAGACCTGAATAAAAAGTTATGCATATATCTGGAAGAAAATTCATAGCCATAATGAAAGTAACTGAAAAATCTTAAATCTTGTAAAAATGTATTCACAAAAGGATACTTTAAGTGTCCACAACTTTTAGAATTTACTAAAAGTGTGTATGCAGGTTTTATTCTAAGAGAAATCTGCAAAATGGAGACTCATAACTTTAGGGAAGGGAGATAACCGTATCGAAGTCTCATTACTTCCCCATAGTGACACATGGATGGCCACACACACATGAAATCTCATTTCATCTCCTTCAGGCGCTACTTGCAGAGTCAGTCTGCAGCAGGAGGCAAAGGAGAGAGAGGGGAACCGGAATCAGCCATGCTTGCTGCAGAAGCTGCAGGAGGAGCAGCAGCTGACAGCAAGAGCAGCAGCCTTCTGGCAGAGATGGGTGCTGATGGAGACTTCCAGCTCAGGCACCGTCACCATGACGACCGACAGCAGCAGAGGGACATCATCTTGGAGGCCACTCAGCGCCGGCTCTGGCAGGGTGGGAACAACACTACCGGCTGACAGGACAACGTGAGACTCCAAGAGATGCGACGCTGCCATGGAAACTGCCTCCCATGTCTGCAAACCAGAGAGAGGTTTACGCTGCCTGGTGGGCTTGGGGCCCACCCCTCACTGTGGATGCAGGGGGCAGGACTCATGAAAGCTCCACTGGTTTTGTCTGTGACATTTGTGAATGGTCGCACCAGATGAAGCAGAAATTGCACATTAGCCTTTCCCTTCCTGCAAATTGTGGTGACAAAGAAGGCCCTCTGTTTTCTGTGTGCATAATGCCCCCAGTGCCAGACTGCACCATGAGAAAGTGAGGAGAGGCGTAAATGCCTCGCAGTACTTCCAGCAGTGAAACTTTTGTGGCTCATGTCAAGGTGACAGTTGTAATATGTATTGTATTGAACTTGCTTATGAACATTTTAAAATAGTTCTTATTGTTATTTTTATAGAACTTCTTGCTTTCACTTATGATGTTCACACAAGCATGCACCAGAAAGTAGATAAACAATTGGAAGTAGAGTAACAAATCCCAAATTGTAGAGACTTAATTGCTTGTTTTTTGTTTGTTTATTTGTTTGTTTGTTTGAAGTTTAGTGATCTTGGTTCTCTTTGTATAGTAATTAGTATCACATGTCCAAAATATTAATGACAACACTTTTTTAAAGCAGTAACTCACCAGGTTTATTCATAGCTGATCAAGTTTCCACTGCTAGTCACAAAATGGGCTGGAAACTTGTTGCTTTACTCAAGGATACAGTTCTAGAACAAAAAGTTCATTAGCTGAAGAATATGTCTTCAGAGTTCACAGTAATTTATTTCGCCAAATGACATCATTTAAAAAACGGGCACAAGGAAAACTAAGTAATGAAGGCTAAAAGAAACAAAACAAAAGCCAAACGCACGCATCGCTTACACACCCTAACACGCCGTTTATACAAAAAACATGGACATTACCCCATGTACCTCACTCATGCCACACACGCAGCTGCACACAGACAAGAGATAAGACTGCACCTGGAACCAAAGGGTTAACTGGTAAATGGGGCAATATACAATGAACAGTTAAAGTTACTGTTTAAGAACTGTTGACAAAAGAGGTAGAAACTAAGAATAATACACACACACACACCCTTTTAAGTGACTGACGAATACATAAAGACAATAAATAATACATATGGACAGAGACGACCACTAAGACGTTACCCCCCCCCCCCCATCCCACCCCCCGTCACCACATAAAAAGTATACAATAGAACAATACAAAAACAGCATTGCACAAGTGAAAGCTACAAGAAGACCAACTCTTCCCTTCTTTCCCCCCCCCTCCCCCCCACTACACTCAGAGAAAGTGTCAGTGTCACAGATGTGGAGAAGTGTGTGCGCACCGCCGACAGGATCAGCGGCGGCAAAGCTGCCTGGGGGGTTCTGGACAGCGTTGAGCTCCATCATCGTCTTGATAGAGTTTTTGGTGACATCTTAATGAAAATGACTAATAACTTCTTCACTCTGGCATGTAGATGGTATTAGATTTAAATGGATCAGAGTGGTGCATTCAGGTCAGAAATGTGATGTGTGAATAGAGAGGTCAACTCCGGTGGGGTGAATTAGTTTTTTACCAGCACACTGTTTAACTTCGCAAATCAATTTTCAGTGCTAGTATGTGTTATGTTTTGTGTTGATGATATATGCAGGGAAATTTCTCTTCAATTCTTGAGCAATTAAATAAGGATATGTGATGTGAGTGTGGATATTTTGAAACCAGCTGAAAGATTATTGCATGGATTTATGTCTTCAGTGAAGGATGAAACCTCATCTAGTTTTCACATTGGTATATCTAGAAATATATTTGGATGATATTTGCAATTCATGGTTATTAAAAAGAAAGAAAGTTCTGGTCTATCTAAAAGTCCTCGGTGATGTTGGATGTCATCAGGTACCAAGCTTTCGCTCTAGGGTTAAGGAGAAGAAAGCAGTGAGAAGAGATAAGATGAATGAAATGATATGTCCTACCAGCCTTCGTAGGCTATATAAGGCCATGGATCACAAAACCACAGGAGTGGTTTGCAGTAAGAGAAAGTGACATCTCAATTTCCCTCGCTGTTTGCATTTAAAAAAATTTGATGGGTCTATTGTTACCCCCCACCCACCCACCCATGGGGAAAAGAGTCCACCCAAAATATCTGGAGGCAGGATGCTTAGACATAAGAGAGACAAGGCATTGGCTGCTAAGAATGGCCCAAAGCAGTGATGACCTACAGTATGCTGCTACTGCGATCAGGAACTTCAGTGAGTTTTTTTCGTTCTTTAAACTGTTCTTTCATCTTCCTTCTGTTAGGGGCAGTTAGCAGGGCATGTTTGATTTATTCCTCTTTCTTCTCTCTCTTACCAACCCCCACCCCCTTTTTGACTCACATGCGAAGCAAAAGTGAGTCTATGTACTGAGCCATGTCGTCCGTCCGTCCGTCCGGGCGTCCGTCCGTCCGGGCGTAAAAAACTTAAACGTTGGATTTTTCTCGGAGACTATTAAGTCTATCAACACCTAATGTGGCATGATGGTGTATGATGACAAGGCCTCAAAAAACATACATAGTGACTTGACCTTGCTTCAAGGTCAAGGTCACAGGAGCCATAAATGTGGTCTCAAAAACAGTCATTTTTCACATTTTCCCAATTTTCTCCCATGTTATTGAGAATGGCGACCTTAGCTACAAGTGGTATATAGGTCAAAGCAAGCCCTATCTTTTGATACCAGTTTGGTTGACCTTGCTTCAAGGTCAAGGTCACAGGAGCTCTTCAAAGTTGGATTGTATACATATTTTGAAGTGACCTTGACCCTGAACTATGGAAGATAACTGTTTCAAACTTAATAATTATGTGGGGCACATGTTATACTTTCATCATGAGACACATTTGGTCACATATCATCAAGGTCAAGGTCACTTTGACCCTTATGAAATGTGACCAAAATGGGGTAGTGAACCACTAAAAGTGACTATATCTCATGGTAGAAAGTGCCAATAAGCACCATTGTGCTTCCTATGTCTTGAATTATCAGCTTTGTGTTGCATGACCTTGGATGACCTTGACCTTGGGTCAAGGTCACATGTATTTTGGTAGGAAAAATGTGTAAAGCATTTCTTTGTGTATGATGTCATTGGTAGGTTTAGTTGTTTGACCTTGACCTTGAAGGTCACCTGAAGGTCAAGGTCATATAAAGGTCAAGGTCAAGCATGTGAGTCGTATGGGCTTTGCCCTTCTTGTTTTCCAATTCAGTGAGAAATCCTTGTTGGGAACAACAACAATAAAACGACATGTGCAAATTGGGCAACATGTTGATACAGGTTTCTCAACACACACAATTTGCACACATGATAGTTTCATTCTGGACTTCAAGTGAATATTACTTGATTTCTGTGTGTGGAGGAAATGACAGCACTTTTACTTGTGAGAAAGTGAGCATGCTGTAAATATACTTTAATGCGCATTGTGCCGCATGGATGTGCCATATTTTACCATGTGATTGACAAGTTGTTGCTGGGCCTGTGGCATGTATATTCAATAAGTCTCATTTAATTTGTGCAGATAAATTATGTTGACATTGTATTGACTCATTAAAATGCTTATTCAACGTTATTATGAGATGTATTAAACTTTGTTTATTTGATGAATGAATGAAATCTGCTATTTTATTATTCATTTCATTGCAAACATTTCTGCCTCGTTAATTAAACAGAGATAACAAGGCATCAGTTTTGTTTCTGGTACAGTTTGATGAAGTCTCAAATGGAGCAATTTGTTGAAGAATGGGAGATAACAGCAATTTCTACTGTGCAGTCCATGTTTACATTTTAGCTGCAAAGCATTGGAGGAGGAAAATATGTCAGGAGGTTCTTTCCTGTTTGTGTTTAGACACTGTTTCATTTACTCATCCAAACATGGGTTAACCTGCCAAAGACTGCAACTATTTCATTATCCAAATGATTGTCTGTGATATATGAAATCTGGAAGAATGTAGAGCTAACAGTCTTGTGAACAGATTGGAAACTGTGAATCTGAAAATGTGAAACTTGGCAAATATTTTTGTCACATCGTCTGTCCTCAAGTCGTAGTGCTGTATATTCTTTCAAATAGTAAATTGATTTCAGTGGCAGAAAAATGGTCCATAATTTAATCGGCAGATGTAAATATTGTGTGTTTTGTTTTGAGATGTGTCAAGTTGTACTAGCATGTAAAATTCAAGGATATGATTTATAACAAGTACATCTTTTTGTTCTCTTTTCCATTTTTGTTAATGAAATGTTTCAGGAGCTGAAGACAGAGTTTGTCCATATTGGGAAGGGAAACTTATTAAGAACAATTTTAAAGTATTATCTTATTCATGGTTTTGTTTGTTACTGTTTGCCATGGTGTTTATGGTCTTGTGTCTACACAACCATCTTTGAAAATTCCATGAATGTATTTATTTATAGATATTTTATTAATTGTGTTGATGCTCTTCAAATTGCCATCACTTGCATCTCGGAAATTTCAGTATACATGAAATTTTCCCATTGCCATGTTGAACAATGGTTAAGATTCTGATGAATATTATTGTAACTTAATGTGTATCTCATTACATCTTTCATAGATGTGTAATGCTTTACTAAACCTTATTTTGATAAAGGATTTGGACAGATACACAAACATGCAGACCATTGATAAGTGTACATTTGAACATAGAATTTCTGTAGTGGTAATTTGTTCATAAATGTTTTTTGAGATGTAGACTTTGTTATGTTGCAGTGGTGGTGGTGGTGGTGGTGGTGGTAGTAGTGGTAGAGTAGTTGTTGTGAGTTAGTGGTAGTAGCAGCCACAGCAGCATTATGTTTTAGAGAAAAATTGCAGATGAAATCATTAATATTTTTGTGTGGCTGAGGAGTCCATGGACGCAAGATGCAATAATTTGTGTTTGTTAAGTGTTTTGATGTCTGACAAATGCCAGACTGTATGTCTGTTTGTGTGTACAAGTTCTTCCTGTAACAACAATACTCTTGTGAATACTATGAACTGTTTGCCCTGAAATGCATTTGGTGATCTAAGTCGAATTTTGTTACATTTTAATCAAGGCATAGCATGTCTTGAAATTATATGTCAATGGAATGGATTTGAAGGGAAGATTGAATTTACCCTGTGCTTGTAGCATAATATCCTTCCAATGGTAACAATGGAGGCCAGTGTGAAATTGAATGAACAAATTTAGAAGAATAGTTCATGACCAATTAATAACAAATCAAGGAACAGTGTCCAAAGAACTTGCATAATTAATGTGATGTTTTACTACAGCAGATGGGTTTGTATTTGTAGTTGCAGCCCTCGTAATTGTTGGGTTTATTGTTGTGATGTTAAATAGATAAGATTTTCAGGAACAAAGATGATTTGTGTGCCATGTGGAAGCAAATGATGCAGTAAGTTTTTATGTTCATGTATTGGCAGATTCTTAGAATTTAAATATCAGTGGTAAATTTTCCATTTCAGAATAGTTCCTGTGAAAACTTCTTTTTGTTACCTATGCCAAGGAGGTTACGTTTTACCCTCGGTCTGTTCATTAGTTAGTTATTCAGCAAAATAAATCCAAAAGTTCACAACGGATCCTGATGAAATTTGGTGGCAAGTCAGGGTTTCACCCCAGGAAGAATCCATTGAATTATGGAGGTATAGTTATCCATTTTGGAATTTAGGCCTGAAACAGAAACTTCATCTCAAATCAGGACGATGATATCAACCTGCTGATGACGTCGTCACAGGTGTTCCTCACTCAGAGACCTCCAGCACACGCTCACGATGATGACATCATCCTGTTGATGACGTCGTCACAGGTGTTCCTCACTCAGAGACCTCCAGCACACGCTAAAATGAACTGAAGTATGGAGGTCATGGAGAAGAAATTGTGGCGTCATTGGTGGAGGTTTATGCTCTCTAGTGCTGTGTTTTTCTTATCTGCTTCGTAACGGTGGGAGACTTTATTTATTTTAAGTAAACAAATATATATTCTAAAATAGAATGTGTTGTACATAACTCCTCTGGTCTTTGTTTATACGTGTTCAACACTAGGAATTGTTTCAGTGGTTCTTCATTAGACGAGTGGCTGTTTGCTCTGCATGTGCAAAATTATCTAGCCAGAAATCTGTGACATTAATGTTTGTGGCTGCTGGAGAAAAAAGTTTACTACAGATTTTAATTTATGGAGATGGGTTTGTAGACAAATGTATAACCAGATGTATAACACAGTAATTGTGCCATGTTTAGCTTATTATTAAGCTGTTCTGTTCTGGAGGAAAGAAACCCCCCCCCCCCACTTTTGACAATTCTACGCTGAAATTTATCAGTAAACAGAAACTAATTACATTAAGCACATTTTAACGTTCTTGTTGTGTATTCATAATTGAGGGCTTATAAGAAGTGTAAATTTCCTGTAATCACGTGTGATGTGTGACTAAGTCATGTTGTATCACCTTGGGCTGGATCTCGACAGTATCTTTCAACTCGGAATTTGAGCGTTCGTTGTTCCTTCTCCCAAATGGATTGGACTATTGCTGTCTGGTCCGAGGCATATACAAATCTGTATCTCACACTGCAATGGTCAGCACTGCTCACGGCCTGATTTTGCACAAATATTCTTTGTACTGAAGTATGCACTTCTGAGCAAAGTATATAGGCTATATAAGTAAAGCCACTGGTTTTGTATCACGACTTGACACCAATATCTGTGGCTCGGGTTGCATTTCACTTTGCCCCCTGATCACTGGGCCACATGATTAGAGCCTTGCAAAGCACATGGAGTGGAGTGTTTATTCCTTCTAATGACGAGTGTGGATTCTAGGAAGCACTGCAGATTCTTTCATGGCAGACTAACCTGGCCACACTGAGAAGTACATGCATGTGTTACAGCCCTGACGCTGGCAGTATTACTGGTCTGCAATAAGATTTTTTGCATCCAATTTGAGCAGTTATCCTGCCAGTTTCTCTCAACAGAGAACCTTTTCCCATGGTCTTGCAGCCGATAATAGTGTCTGTCCATCACAGCAGCTGTATCCAGGTTATGAATGTTTTGCTTTGGGAATGTATTATTGGAAAGTTAAATAATTAAAGTAATTGTTGCCAGAGTTTATTGACTACTGTTTCTGTTCATAAACATAGTTGTTCTGTTCATGCGTTGTACAAGAACTTCTTTAAATGATTTACACTGCAACAGCAGAGGGCATTTAAGACTGAAGTTCTCCATTTGCACTGTCCCCGACATCATCATTGGAACAGCTGGATTAGCAGTCAAGAGGTTGGGCACACACATGCAAGCACAATAAAGCTTTGCAAGATCTGATTGCCTTTCCAACAGCCTGCCACACTAGTACTGCTGGCTTCTCTCTCCTCTTAAAGAGCAAGTTACGGCCATCTTGAGATGAAGTCAGTAGGCCCCAAAAGCACATCAGCAAGAGGTTTCAATTCATGAGGGAGTATCGGGCAGCTCTTACTGAATGGTGGATTGAGGGAGGCACCTCAAGTCTAGGTGGCTTGAGAATGAGAGATGCCATCAAGACAGGCCGTAAAACTCCACTTATTCCCTTCATTCTTTCAGCCGTTGTAGGCTATGTAAGGCCATGAATCACAAAATCAATTAAACTGTTTAGGGTAAGCCCAAGTCAAACATGTTTTCCCTAGTTATTCCATCATGAATCGCATAGGGAGATGCGGTGGGTCTATTCTCGCCCCCATCCCACACATCAAGACGGCATGCTAGATGGAGAACCCCTACCCTCACCCTCATGCCAACAACACTGCACGCAATGGCTGCAAGAGAGCCACCGTAGCACTGAAGGATGGGCTAGCTAATCGGTGTCCTAATATCGATCTTTTTTTTTTTTGAAGGGCTAGTGTTCCTGCTGTGGTGCTGATGGGATTCTCTTGGCATGCACGGTTCCAGCAATGTTCCAGTTGCTGTCTTAATAGAATGCTACCTCTAACAGACAATCTTGTTTGTTTTTTGCCCTGCCACAAAATATCAAACACAAACATGTACATCCAGGGTTTGTATAGATTCACAAAGCACGACAGACTCAAGTTCAAATTAAACATTTAATTTCCACCTGACATAATGGATACAATAAAAACAACATTCAACTGCCACACTTCTTCCGATTGCTGATTCAAGATGACTGTGATATACGCCATGGAGATTTTCCTGGATGCCTGGAAGAAAAAACACAAAATACTGCTCAATGCAAAAAGTAAAAAGCCCATGAGAACAACCACATACAACCTCTCATCACAGAAGCTTCGGCATTCACTCAAGCTAGCACATCACTTTTGTAATTCAGATGCATATGACTAGCTAGGCAGAGGTGCCTGGTTTTTGACCCAGGAGTAATACGTTATTTGATGTTAATTAACCCAATATGAACGGATGCTACGCACGAGTTACATCTCCCTTTCAGACCAGATGCTGTGCAGACGTCACATTTGACAGTGGTGTGATTCTTGTTTTTAGGAAGTGTAGAAGTGAAGACATAAATATTTTAATAAGTGTTGTCGACTTTGTGTTTTTTCCTTAAAAAACTCATGTTTTAGGAAGCCGTTTTCATCACACACTGTAGGTCATAATGGGTAACACAGTTTATTACATGAACTGTAGGTCACAATGGGTTCACACAGTTTATTACATGAACTAGAGACCACTCGGAGAGTGCCAACCTCTGCCAAGGAAGCTTCAATTTCTCTTTCCCCCCCCCCCCCCCCCCCCCCCCCCCCCCCCCCCCACGATTTAGAAAAAAGCTTTTAAAAAAATTTGGGTCTGTCAGTTAACCGTAACAACCTTTTTTGACCCCCCTTACATTCTTTGATTCTTTGATTTCATCTCTTTGTTTCTGCTTTTTTACGTCACATACTTTGATCTTCTGCTCATCATGTCATTTGTTTCATTCCACCTCCCAGTGATGCATGCAGTAGGCTATGTTTGGATGCCCAGTAGTCTTCCTGATAAAGTTTTCCATTTCAGCTCTCACAGGCACTCAATTTAACTCCTGGGTGGGCAAAATTAGACAAAAGGATGTCTCAGAGATCTATTTTGCAGCGTGACAGTTTCTCTTCCATGCCATCTTCCTGTCAACTAATCTTATTCATCAGAATCGGCATGAAAAGACGTAGTGATCATACGCATACACTTCAAAGATTAGCATTGAAAATGACAGCTGATGCACAACACTTTGATATATTTCAATACAAAACATTTTACCAAAGATCGATATAAAGTTTTCACACATGCATGTTCATATCATAATGTCACCATGTCACTTGTAGTAGGAGAGAAATTATCCAATCATTATATATCTTAATGCATGTCATCTCACATTGCCATCTTTTCATCCCTTGCTGCCCTTCCCACACCACAGCTAGCCAGTGAAGGGGTGGGCTTGATCACAAGTTTTCTGACCTGCTCTCAAGCATTTAATTCAAGTGAGGAAAAAAAAAAGTTGTAGTAATGGTAACCCCACTGACCCTATTTTTTCTGCTGACCCTAAACTTTTTTCAACTGTGAAAAAAAGAAGAAAAAATAAAGAAAAAAAAGCTAGTCTGTCCCATTTTTCCTGTCCTATGAGCACTCAGGAAACCCACTATTTAAGTTTTAATAAAGTGTTTTAAGGAGAAAAAAAAGTAATGTTCAATCTGGCCCATTCTATTAAAAAAAAAAAAAATTTAGGCCAACCTACTGACCCTTATCCCACCACTACACCCACGTTACCGTCACCACAATGATTTTTTGTTGTTAGCCTGATCATTTGAGAAACAACAGGCATACCCACCACAAAATCATCACAGGTTCTTTGCATTTAAAATGACCAGTTTGAACAAGAAATCTTAGAGTAAGCCTTCCTCTGTCCTGGCAGTTAGGTGTAACATGGGATGGAGGCAATGGGCAGAGAATGGCAGTGAGGCACATCAAGCATGTAACTCTTCAACAGGGGCACGGTGCATAGACGCAAGGGAAGCAAAGATCTTTCAAGAAATAGGCTGGTGTCAACATTGTGAAAGCAGATGTAAAGGCAGTCAAATGTTGACACATGTTGACACTGGCCTACGCCTCGCAAGATCTCTCATGTCTATGCAAAGTGGTCCTGCTGTCACAAGCAACTGCAGGCCTAGCACAATCAGAGCTCGTTTTGTACACGATAAGAGTGTATTAAAAAAAAAATTTATTCAGCTGATTAAAAACCATTTATCATATTTATCAAAGTAGGTGTACACCATTATCAAACTGAACAGGATGTATAAAAACGTTTTTCTAAAGCTTTCCCTGCAAAACAGACATCTGAAACAGCTTTCTCCATGCAAGCAATAGTTGCAACAAGAACTGACAAGCACACAAAGCTGTCTTCAAGAGCAAATTGAACTGCCCTTTTGTACCAGTAACAGACTTCTACAAATCTCTTGTCCCACCCTCATTCACCTTTGTGCCATTTGTTGTACCCAGCCAAGATGGATGGATCTTGCACATTCAGAAGTATTTCAGAGAGCTTTCTACAATTATTATTTATTGCATCAGATATTTAAATTAACCCAGATTCTTCCCATCCCAGAGATAGAACCATGGCATGGCTCACTTGTACTTACTGGATGACGGCAATGTGTCATTGTATCAGTATCTGCAGTGTCTATCATTCATCAACAAATCTATGAATGAAACTGTGCAGAAGAGAAAGAATATTCTACTGCTAGATGAAAAAATAATGTAAACATTCATAGAAATGAATTACATCAGTTGGTTGCATTCTTTGCCTTGGAGTTTGAACAAACAACCACTAAATCAGCCTTCTTTCAAAGGAATTTACACAATAAGAAACAAACACACGACAAACACTAAAATCAAAGTCTTTCGGGCACACGCCCTTCTTCAGTGAACGTTACAGACAAACATAAATGATGCAACACGTGACGTAAAAAAACTTTAGAATGACATGACGTAGGCACTGAAAACTCTTCCTCTCTCTCTCTCTCTCTCTCTCTCTCTCTCTCTCTCTCTCTCTCTCTCTCCCTCTCTCTCTCTCTATTTATCTCTATATCTTTAACTTTCTCTCTATAACTCTCTCTCTCTCTCCCTCTCTCTCTCTATCTCTCTCTCTCCCTCTCTTTTTCTCTATTTCTCTATCTCTCTCTCTATATCTCTCTATCTCCCTTCAACTTTCTCTCTATCTCTAACTCTCTCTCTAACTCTCTCTCTCTAAGTGTTCATAGTTCCATCCATCTATCTCTCTCAGTCTAACACATTCAGTCCTTCAGGGTAGTTGGTGCGCAACTTGAAGCGCCAGAACTTCTCTCTCCGCTTTCGGATGTTAGCATCGTCCACATGTATCTTCTCGATAATGGTCACTCTCATGTGGGATAGGCAATGTCCAGGGGACCTGAAGTGCTTAGCCACCAGGGTGTCTAAGTCATTGCGGATGGCGTGCGTGTGTCCGTAAAACCTTCTACGGATTGTCTGGCCAGTCTCACCCACATACTGCCTGTCGTGACACTTCTCACAGTCAATGAGATAAATGACGTTGGTTGATGTGCACGACAAGCAGTCTCTGATGTGGAAAGACTGGCCAGTGATGACGCTGCGGAAGGTGGTAGTGTCCTGCAGGTAATTCTTGCACAGTACACATTTGGGGCATGGGTGACACATTTAAAAAGGAAACATGTAAAAGGAATTTACACAAGGACAAAATGCCACAAACCTTGTGCTGTGTCCAACTCCTAACCAATGAAGTTGATCACAACCAGGTGTAGGATGACGTGGGCAAAAATGAAGTCGGCAAAGGCACGCTCTGGGCTGATTCCACTGAAGTCACTCTTGTTCAGGGGGTTGACCTGAATCCTCAGGCATGCTGTCATAGCAGAGACGATGCATAAATATTTCTGCTAAGTTACTCTTCCCGGAGGAAAAGTGCTAATTTCAATATGCAAAACAATGAAAGTTATTTCCAACCAACTCTGTCAAGGGTTGTTGCAAGGCTCATACTTCAAATAACAAGTGGAGGGAGAAGGAAAAAACAAACCTACACATCACACAAATTTCCCATGCGATTTGGTCTGTGATGTTCAATTGTTGTCTATAATTGCTCCAACAATTATTTTTCATGCGCTCTGTATGTGCCAGTACGCTAGAAATATGTGTGCTAGATCACTTCAAACCAACGTCTCTGCAAAATAACTCTAGTACTCCCATATGATTGCATGAAAAACGCTTTAACTTAGTTTAACTTAAGTGAAATGAATTCGACGGCGATCAAAGAGGAGTAACAGAAAAATGCGTGTATGCACTCGTAAAGGGATTGATAAGCTGATTCAGCATTCTGAAATCCCTCAAAGAATGTAAACTATATTCATATCATACCTGCCAATATGAACGATCCAACAGTTGAGATAAACCCAGACAGGAACGAGTTGAAGGGGAAGGTGCCGACCAGGCAGCAGTACAAGAACTGAAAGACGCCAGTCAGAAATACATACACCAAGTACGCATCTACAATCTTCAGCTTCTTGGGCGTCTGCTGCATGTACACATCGTAGAACTTTGCAAGAACCGACGTTAGTCTCTCGCCTTCAGGCATCGTGAAAGCTTTGGATGAGGCGAAGCAAATGCTACGAACGTGGCAGCAGAACACTTGCGACTTACCGGTTCCGGTGTACGGAGCTTATGTGCATTTTTTCAATCGCTAGAAAAATCCATTGAATGAAAATAAGTGATATTAAATGTGCCAAATATATAATTTCATACGATCAATGATTTTGTTTGAACACTCTGAAATTAAAATATCATTTGTTGCCTTGAACACGTGACTTTCTTTGGCGTACTAGTATGATCACGTGACTGATTCGCTCGCCATCTTGACCCGATCGAGTTCAACTCGTGTCATGTCAAATTTCATCATCTGGTAAGTAAAATTGCGTCCGAAGTAATTTCTGTTCATATGACGTCGGATTAATTTTCTATATGCCCTTCTTCTGTGTTAACACTGAAATCAAGAAAGTGTGATTTGAGCCAGGGACAGGGAAACTAGACTTGATCGTCCAGAAAATTCAGCTTGAAAACCCGCGTTTCGGCTTGAAAATCGTTATCAGTGACGAACATGTGGCTGTGTAGTCGATCGTGCCTTTTGATTTCCCTTCGAGTGCAGATCTTCCGGTGACGCTTTCGAACTGTGTCTCTGAAGTGCTTTGATGTTAAACGACGGAATACCATGCCTTTCCCTCTCTTTTCTCCCGGGTTCCATGCACTGGAATCGGCAACACCTAGGCAACTAGGTGGCGTTGGCGAGATCTGAAAATAATTAGCTGTCGTCCGACTCCCGCCCAGGATTTGTTGTAGAAGCAGGGAACTTGAGTGTAAGGTGATGTCCATACGAAACGCCGAAAAGTTTTCTTCAATGTCGAAAAAAATACTCGACGTAAACAGCTTATTATTGTTGTCTTTTTGGGTAAGTACGGACACAGCACGAGCGCGCGCGCGTGCATACGCGCGCGCACACACACACACACACACACACACACACACACACACACACACACATTCACGCAGTATGGATATAAACATAAGCGTTCCATCATATTAGAGCCATGATTGATATCCCAGAAGAAGGGGGGTGGGAGGGTGTCAGTTATGTATTTTGGATCCTTGTCAGTATATCATATATATGTATGTGCACGCAGAGAGGGTGGGAGATGCATCTGTCTCTATGTAGGAATGTAAATGTGTGTATGCTTGCACATACTGTGTGCATGCTTGCACATACTGTGTGCATGCTTAATTGCAGAGAGCCAAGTCTTGTGCATATGTGTGCTGATTGCTAAATAATGAGTGGTTTGTGTGTGTGTGTGTGTGTGTGTGTGTGTGTGTGTGTGTGTGTACGCGTGTGCACGCGTGCATGCATGAATAAGAGAAAGAAAGAGGGAGAGAGAGAGAGAGATACACTAAAAAAGGTGTATTATTGATTGGTCTTATTTGTGTCACATATGTCCATTCATCATTCTCACTATTTTTTACAACTGATTCAATGGTTGGTATGTACACATGCACGGTTTCTTCATTGTAAATAGAGCTGAATTTGAAATTCCAAATTGAGTTCAACAAAACAATATGCTCATCATTATCTTTGTAACAGTGGAACGTCAGGAATAATAGTAAGGAAGAGTTTAGAGCTTGGTGAAGTACCTTTCCTTGAAATGACAACAGATGTTATTTGAAAAGGAATAATGTGTCTTGATGAATCATGCTGAAGCTTTGAAAGTAGTGCATGTATAGGGTTTTTGTGGAGATTGACATTTATACCACTCTACTCACTAAGCCTCCTCCCACCAGAAAGTGAGTTTTGGAAAGCTGCCTGGGTATGATGTTCCCTTTGCATGAAACAGAAAAATCTCTGCCTGTCATTGATATGATAGCCCCAAAATTATATCACTTTAATTTACAGCCTTTCTTTTTTTGTTCTACTTTCAGCATTTACTGCAGAATGGTAACCTGAGCCCAGACGAGATGTAGCAGCGGTCGTGAATAATGGAATGGTCTACTCAAGATGAATCTCAGCCTCCTGCCCACCCAGAGAGCTCTGGGTCAGTCCATATGGCCTCCTCAAAGCTGCATAGACCGTCCACAGCGGGACAGTCCAGCCAAAGTGTCAGCTTGGGGCGAGGGGTCTCCCCTCAGGCAACAGCATTTCCACTTGCACGGGTCCCAGCTGGGACTGGCAAGGCAGGTGGGGTGTTGGCACCTGAGGGCGAAGTTGATGTTAGGAAGCCAGCATCGCGATCTGATCTAAATCCTTCAAAGATGTGTGCTGCATCACCTGAGCCACAGTCAGGGCTTGTAGAGAAATCTAAAACAGTCCTGCAGGTCTGCCTGGAGAGCCAGTCCACATCTGCTGCTGGAGCAGTTGTTGGGAATGCAGGGATTCGCTCTTCGGAGATCCTCCAGGGTGTGTCTTCTGCAGCATTGGAAGAGGAGTCTCAGATATCCATGAATACCGAGCCTAGTGTGGTTCTGAAATCAGAGCCCATTGATGTGAAGAGTGGACCTGTGGACATGCCTGCTGTGGTGGAATCTCAGACAAGAGAAGGAGCTGCTCACTTGGCCAGTGCCTCTGGAGTCAAAGTGGTCAAGCTTGTCTGGACCGGAAAGACTTCAAGCTCTGCTGGAGCAAACTCTTTGGTGACGGCTCAAGGGAGCTCAGATCTGACTGCCAGTGCCAACTCAAAGAATCCTCAAAATGTCACCGTCAAATTGCCTCCTGGCATGAAAAAGATTTTAACTCAAGCCCCTCATCCTTCAGCCTCAAAATTCTTACCGTCTACCGGTGCTCAATATCGAGTGTCTCTCCCCTCCACAAACAGCACTCGCACTGTGGTGGTCAAGCCCACTCCCATCCCCATCAAGATCCCACCTCACACTGTATCTTTGACCTCTGCCATTTCACCAGGCCAGCAGTCTGGTGTAGTAGTTACGAAGACTGCTGCCAGCTCAGCTCAAGTCAAAACTGTCACTCCCACAATTAGACAGGTGAGAACAAGCTTACCGGGGACTGTGATTCCCGTAAGTATTGGAGCATCTGGACAGATGCTACTCCAGCATCCAAAAGTTGTGTCTGTGCCATTCACTGGACAGAGGATGTCATCTGTGCAGTCCAGAGTGTCTCCAAGTCAAACATCGATTGTAACTTTAGCCGTCAAGGAGCAACCTTTGTCAAGTTCCTTGATTGGCCAACCGCAGGTCCTGCGTCCAGTCAGCGTGGTCAGCACGGCTCCTGTGGGTTCCCAGTCTGGGCCTGCAGCGATGGCTAGGAACTCTTCTCAAACCATCCTGGTAAAGGTCCCTGCGTCCACCTCCAGCTCTACTGCTTCCAGCTGCCTTTCTACCGGGTCCTCTAGGAAAGTTGTCTCCCCTTTGTCCACTGACGCTGCCCAGACAGCTGTGACCAGGGCATCGGTTTCCCTGAGTGCAGGCTCACTCACTAGTGCTACCCCCAAGAATACTCCCTCTGTTTCTACCTTGTCTGCTAGTTGTGCATCCTCTTCATCATCACCAGTGTTGGTTCCTGTCTCAGAATTGAGGTCTGAAGAAAATGCTATTGAGTCCATCATCCCCCGGTCACATCTTGCCAAAGAATCTCCTTGTGTGGTCTCTGCTGAGGAACAGTCTAGATCTGAAAAAGTCCCAAGTGTGAAGTGCAAAGTGGAACAACCTTCCCCTGTAGGGCAGTCAAGTAAGCTGTCTCGTAGTGCTGACCCCGATACAGAGGTTCTGAAGATTGTAGAGGTGCCACAGGTGGACTCTCAGTCAGTCTCTGGCCAGAATGTTGTCACCATCATAGCCCACTCCCAGGAGGAGGCTCTGAAGCAGATACAGAAGAAAATTGGGGGAGCAAACTCAAATGAACAAATGCCGGTCATCATCATTGAACATGTTGACCAGAGTGTGGAGGAAGAGAGACAGAGCAGTGCGGGTGAGCAGTCCGGGGCAGCCTTCCAGTGCGAGGAGTGCGACTACTCCAGCCACAACAAGTACTACCTGCGCCAACACACAGCCCTGGTGCACTCCACTGAGCGCCCCTACAAGTGCCCATTCTGTGACTATGCTGGCAAGCGGAGTCACTCCCTGAGAGAGCACTTGGTGGTGCACTCTAAGGAGCGCCCCTTCGAGTGCCACCACTGCAATGCCACGTTCAGGAAGAAGGGACACCTCACCAACCATGTGAAGCTTCACACCAGCACGCAGCTGGCAGCTTCAGCTGGGTTCCGCTACCAGTGCCCCCACTGCTCCTTTGTCTCTGACCTGGAAGGCCTGGCAGAGCACAGCAAGCAGCACAAGTTTACCCTCACCCCTGTGGAGGAAGAGCAGAATGTCGGCATGACCCCACAGGGTTCGGAGGTCAAGCCTGTGCTGGTGAAGTGCAGTGTCTGTGGGTGCACCACCGCCACGATGGACGCCATGCGTGCCCACATGTGGGAGCACATCTCCAGCATGCCGGAGGCAGAGGGCGTGGAACAGAACTCTGGGGAAAGGTCGGTCCAGTCGGTGTCCATGACCTCCATCATGAACCAGCCACTTCCAGAGAATGCAGCATTCAAATGCTCAGAGTGCAGCTTTGTGAGCAGAGAGGCTTCAGTTTTTATCAAGCACATGCTGTCGCACAAGGCCAAGCACTCGCAGGAGCTGCAGCAGAAGAGGAACCAGGACCAGCTCCAGCAGCAGCAGCAGGAGCCACAGCTCCCAGCAGAAGACCCCCAAGCCCAGACAAAGCAGAACAAGGAGCAGGTGGCCAGCCGACAGCAAGAGACGGGCAACTGCAGGGAGCCTGATGACGGAAACCTGCTGGGTAGGGTTGCAGAAACTGCAAGCAAGTCCAACCTTGTTGCCCAATCTGAGAAAGTAGTAGCTGGCAAGGAGAACACTTGCAAGAATGCAGATAATACACCTTTTGTTCATGACCCAGTGACGAAGCGCTTCCGATGCACCCTTTGTGGATACACCTGCGAGTATCAGCGCACCATCAAGGCTCACATCTGGAAGCACTCGGGCAATAAAGACATCAACTATCCCATGTTCCAGAATGGCCCACTCAGTGTGTACGACGACATCCCCACAGACAGACTGGCTTCCACTAATCACCCTGCAGACAGTGCCCGAAGTCATCCCTCCATCGTCCGCATCCTCAACGCAGCACCTGCCTACACCTCTCGCCCTTCCTCACTGCTGGGAACCCATCACGTCTCTTCCAAGGTCTCCATTCAGGCTGTGCCTGTCAAGGCAGTGTATACCTCTGCAGGAGACCTCTCTGTCCTTGGCACTGTATCTGCTGGTCAGGTGGTCAGCCTGGACCCAGGTCAACTGGTGACTTGTCAGAGTGTCCTCAAGGGCTCTCATGCGGTGCAGTGTCAACCCATCACCAGGACAGTTCCCTCGGTGCATGAGGTCACCAAGTATGACCCTTTGCGGACCCCTTCTGAGTCTTGTGCAAATGTCTCCACAGCTGCTGCTATTCCCTCAGCTGCTGCATCGACTACTGGCACCAAGAGTACATTTGTCACTTCAGTCATCACTGCCTCTGAGAAAGAACAATCTAACTTCAATGGGCACTGTGGATCACCTGCAAATGCCGCTAAAACAACATGCATCGAAAGCAGCAAGTCTTTAATTAAAACAGGGGAGGAATCTAGTAATGTCAACTCTGTCTCAAAGCAGACAGAAGAAGTCATCAAGGGAAATTCTGCTCCATGCCAGAATAAGTCTTCGGTTGAAGTCCCATCATCAGTGGCCGTTGACTCTGAGCAAGATGGGGACAGCTGTACTGTGGTAGAACTGCATCAGCCGGAGGGAAGGAAGGCAGAGTCAGACCAAGACCTTGGATCACCCAGCAGCAGCACTGAGGATGCTTCTCCAGGCTTGGAGGTGGTCATTGAGGCCTCAGACTCCCTAGACTCTGACTTTGGGGGACCAGAGCTCTTGGGAACTTCGAAGAAGGTAGTAGTTGAGGCTGTTGACTCTGTGGGCTCAGATTTTACTGGGCTTCGCAGTCAGCAGAGCAGTCCGCGGCAGTCAGAACTCATACCCTCAGAGGATTCAGGCATCATATCTGATGCTGCTTCCCCTCCGAAGCATCCAGTGGCAGCTGAGGTCAGTGATGCCAATATCACCCTTGCTGCCGATGCCCATGCTAAAGATGCTGGGAAATCAGAAAAGGCTGATAATGCACTTGCCTTGCTGTTTCTCCAGAAGAAAGGGGGAAAAGGTCAGCTGTCACTCAAGTCTGCAAAGGATACCACAAACTCCATCAATGGAAAGGGCCCTTCAAACTCCGAAGCAAAATCACAGGAAGGATTGAAAGGTTCTGGGGAGGAGAAACCCAAGACTGGTGGCATATGCTCTTCATTGTTGGCAGTGATAGAGCAGCTTCGGGAGAGGTCAGTGTCCGAGAGTGACAATGACCTCCTCACCCCTGGCAGCAGGAAACCCTCAAGCCGCAGCACGCGCAGCAGAAGAGGCCGTGGTCGGGTTTCGGGACCGGGAGAGGACATTCCACTAGAGGCTGTGGAGAACATAGAGCGCCTGGAGAGTCCAGATGGGGGTGAGACTTTCCGCTGCCGCCTCTGCCATTACACCAGCCCCCGAGCACTGTTCATCCGCCTGCACATGCGCCTCCACAAGAGCAAGCAGCCTAGCGAGTGCTCGCTGTGCGAGTACAGTGCCCCATCAAGCGAGGCTCTCCAGGACCACATGATCCAGCACTGCAAGGTGCGCACCTACCAGTGCAAGTTCTGCTCCTCTGCCTTTAACTACAAGAGTCAGCTGCGGGCACACATGCGAGCACACATCGAGCGCGAGCCCCACAACTGCCAAGTGTGTGGATTCAGGGCCTCCTCTCCTGCAACCCTGCGGCAGCACATGAGGCAACACGTCAGCCACAGGCATGAGGGGGAAGAGGAGGGTCTGGAGGAAGAGGATGAGGAGAATGAAGAGCTTCGTTGTCCCCACTGTGACTTTGCTGCCGTGAGCATGGTTCAACTGACAGCACATGCAAGCATCCACACCCAGAGTGAGCCCCTTCGATGCCGGGAGTGTGACTTCACTGCAGTGTCATCTCGCAGCCTCAAGTCCCACATGAAGCGGCACACCAACGACCAGCGCTACATCCAGCAGCCCCTGGAGCAGTACAAGTGCAACCTGTGTGGCTACGTGTGCCACCACCTCCCCTCCCTCAAGTCCCACATGTGGCGGCATGCCTCCGACAAGAACTACAGCTATGAGTTCACCAACGACATCATCAATGCTGCCATCGACTATGACTGGCGCCAGGATCCCAATGACCCACCTAGCGAGACGGAGCTTTTGGAGAGAGTCCTTACCACAGAGCGGAAAATTACAGAAGGCAGTCTAGGGTCATCCAAGCCTGTGTGCTGGGTGACTTTCCGGTGCTGTCAGTGTGGGTTTGAAACCATCAACAAGCCTACACTCAACATCCACATGCGCTCCCATTCAGACATCATCCAGCAGACCTTTGACGTTCTCAAGCCAGCCAGCCCGAAGCAGCCTGGGAAGCGACCTGTTGACAAAGTGTCTGTTGATGCTCCGCAGGCCAAACTGATGAAGTTGCAGGCCTTGTGAAGGGACAGAACTCCATGAAGCATGAACATTTTGGGATTTGCAGGATTGGACAATGTTTCAAAGTCACAATTCTTCCTTTTATTCATCTCTGAAAGAAGATCTGGAATTCTCTTTGGCAGCAATCCATCACAGTGGTGCATTTGCTTGTGCTGCTGCTTTTGTCTGCCGACAGGTACACTATTCGGAATTGAGCTCTGCCTTGCACTTGTACTGAGCATATGCTGAAACTGGTCTCCCACCTCAGATTTCTGTGATTACAATCAGACTGCCAAGAAAATCCTACTAACTTACTGACTGTTTTTATCCATGGTTTCGTATGCAACCATCCAATAATCAACCCTATGTCCCTTGTATGGATGTTTGTTAACGTGAATGTATATGTGCTAGGATGTATTTATAGTCTTGGAATGAATGCCTGAACTTTTAGACTTGATGTCTTCAGAAATATGGCTTTACATGTTATCAGTGTAACTGTAAGATGTTCTAGTCAGCATGACAATCTGAGTGAGACATGTTACCTTCCTGTATGTTTTTTAAAATATATATGCTATGACGCTTTAGACTCTACAGCTTATTCCTGCCTTTCATTAATTTTTAACCTATGTGTATCTCTCTCTCTCTCTTTCTCTCTCTCTCTCTCTCTCTCTCTCTCTCTCTCTCTCTCTCTCTCTCTCTCTCCCTCCCTCCCTCCCTCCCTCCCTCCCTCCCCACCCCACCCCAACCCAACCCAACCCAACACTACCACCCCCTCAACACAGACACACACATACACACACCCTGCTTCACACCCTCTCTTCGCAGGCTATACAGCTTAAAAAACCAATCCCAGGGCTAATAGTATCAAATGAGAACTGCAGTACTTGCCACTAAACAGTGTTTCACCTTGTTGGAATGATAGTGAGACAGCAGTAGATTTGCACTTTTGGGGCTGAAGTGTGCGCAGGCGCTTGGTTTGACATGGCCTCTGAAGTGTTTCCGCTGTGTCCAACTTTGTTTGCTGTTCATTGTGTTGTGTTTGATGAGGAGGTTGATCAAAGCCTCAGCCAAAGAAAACTGGGTCCTCCATTCTGCCCCTGCCTTCAGCAGAGGAAAACTGCTTGCAGTGCAGAGTGGAGGTGTTTCTGTTCAGTCTGGGTCAGTGTGTGCTTGGTGTTTCTAGGTTTGTGGCAGTTGGTGCTGGCAGGGTGACTGAACTGTGCTTCACTCTCTTGAGACGAGTTTGGGAGGGATGGAATCTCACTACAGACAGCCAGTCAATCTCGACGGAGTCCTCATACAGACGTAATGGAGAAACTACGTTCTTTGATTATTTTGGCCCCTTCCGAAAAGGAATATTTTTGCTATGGAATACATTTCAAAGTAGTTTTAGTGAAACAGAAGCCTAACTGTTGACTATCTCATATCTCAAAAATGGTTGAGAAATTTCATTTGTGTGTGATGCATAATTTTAGTATGGTACATTGGTAGTCATTATTTATTTAATGTGAATAGTTGGTCATGATCTACTTTGTGTTCTTGCCATGTCAATTGTATTGTTGGCTTATTTTTAGTAAAGATTTTGTTAGAATAGTTGTGTTCAGGACATTGTTTGTTGCCTTTTTAGCTTTTTAAAGACTGTTTTTTCTTTATTAAAGTTTGCATCTGAATACTGATATTCATTTGTTTTCACTCTGATGTGCATTTGTTGCACAAACTAGATTAATGCAATCTAGGGCATCTTCTTTAAAAAATGTGTTCATGATATGAATCAGTTTTTGGATTGTATATTTGCCAATGGAAATGTTTCCATTGTAAGAACCTTGGCAGACTTTTAGAGATTGTAATTGTGTTCATTTATTCAGCAGAAGATTATTCAATCACTGTTGTTGAACTTATTGCTTGTGACAAGTTATTTCATCTTGGAATGGCAGCAGAAAACATAACAAATGGTATTTCAGATGAGCTACAATGAACAGTCTTTCATTATTTCTATCCTTGTTTCCTTTAGGCACAGGTGGTGCAGCTTCATAGTGAAATTTGCTAAGTTCAATGTCTACTGCCTGTTCATGCCAGAGTTACATGTAGTAGCTCTTTTTATTGGGGGTCCACTTCCATCTTATCTTGCATGCAAGGAAAATGCTGATGGTTTTAAAATGTATTCATTAAATTGATTAATGTAGTTGTCTACATTCCTGTCGAAGAGTGTGACTCAGCTGCATAACAGATGACAGACCCTTTATCTGTCAAACTCTCTCTGCTCATTGTCAACGCTTGCAATTGGCTTATCTGTTGTTACTTTTAGCGGATATATTAGCAATAGAAATATATGTCTGCGCTGCTGTCCTCTCAACTAAAGGCAACATAGGATAAATCACAGTTGAATGAAACGTGCTATTTTGTCAGAACTCCATGATTTTACATTCGACCGTTATGATTTTGATTTGTGTTTTCTGGAACTAAAACATCATTCCCTGCTTGTTTGTTGTATACAACACTTGTAGGTCAAGAGTGGACTTTAAACTGTTATGTGTCATGTCATGATATTCAACTTGAGGGGCCCTGATCACACTTGAATGATGGAGAGATCTGCACTTACTTAACATTTACTGTCTGCGTTAGGGTCAGATTTTGGATAGTTATTCACTCATTGCCATTCATTTATTAACTGTGAGGTTGGTTTCGAATACTCACAAGGTCAAATCCTGTAGTTTGTGTCTGATGAAAAGCTCAGAAAAAATGTAAATGTGATGCAATATTGGACTTGACAGGAAGGTCTCTAGAATTAATTTCAAATTTCCTAATTTTATATTGGGTGGCAGAATAGTCATTTTAGTCATGATTGTTTGCGATTTTGGTTGCTTTGAAGAAGAAGACAATGATCATACATTTAAGAGGGAAATGCCTAGTCTTGGGTTTACTATGCTGTACTGTGTTAAATGATGTGGCCAGTTTCCTCCCTCGTGAGATCGTTTGAGCCTTTGGCACAGAACTGTTGCAAAGCATTACAAGAATGTTTTCATGTGAAGAAACCAATTTATCTGTTCATAGGTCATTGTGTGTATCATGGTGACCCTAGTTGAAGTGGCTGTTATCCTTGGTATTGTGCAGAAAGTTTGATTTTGGAAAGGCTTTAAACTCGCAACTGTTGTGTTGTTTATGATTGTAATTATTGACATTATGAAGATCTGATTAGTAACTTATAATCATTTGTAGGTTTAGAATGTTTTCCGTCCATTGTGGGGAAGAAAACTTCATTCGTGTATGTGCCAATATGCTTTGATCATGTTTTAATCGTTTCCAAATGGCTTGTTTTCATGTACATAGCTGCATATTCAGTGTCCCTGTAGTTGCTCAGTGTGTGTTTCAGAACTATTGATTTGATTTTGTGTTGATTGAAAATGTAAGTCATAGCCTACCTAAATAATTTCTCTCAAAAGCCACACATTCTGAATGTAACCCGGTAAAGTGAATCACCACAAGCACAAGTAGTCTTCAAGAAGTATGAGATGTGTATGCTCTTTTTTTTCCTGCTAAAATATGGTAGTTTTTATAAAAAAAATTAAATGTAGAATTAGTCGTGGTATTTTAAAAAAGTTATGATGGACATTCTTTTTAAAAAGAACTGTTCCTGAGTACATGCTGTTGCTGGGTGCAGAGACTGGGAATTAAAGTGATTCATAGCTTTTTGGCTGTGCAAAACACCAGTGGGTTTTTGGGTGGGTTTTTTCCCCTTGGAATGTTCAGATGCATGTCCCACTCACTGAGATACCCTATGTGTACAAGGAAAGCATATATGTTGCTTTGTACCTCCTGTATTGGGTAATGTTTTACCTATCCCTTAGATTTCTTGACTGCATGTGAATTAATTCCACCCGGCAGTGCCTATGGTTGGTGTGTATTTGTAAGTGCATACACTGGATATGGAGCCCTTGCAGTTGGAAGCGAATGTGGTTGTTTTTGTCTTCCCTCAAACTTCGCCTCTAATTTAATGGCAGAAGTGACATTTTCACCTCCAGCAATCAACAACGTGAAGGTTACTTATATGTAACTCAAAAGCATTATTTTGATGCCTCAGTAATTTACTCCCTTGGGGCGCAATGAGAAGGGACCGGGTTAATTTCATTTGCTTTGAATGTGACGGTAATAGCATTGGCCAGAATACTTAATGGTGATGATTTCTGTCACTGTTCAGCTCACCAAGTATTGGATCAAGTGAGATTCCTGTGTAGTTGTACAAAACTTGTATTTTGAAGTGTGTTGTACTGTGAATATTTTTTTGGGTCTGGTTACATGCTGACATTTCTTTGTGAGACAGAAAAATTCCATTTAAGTTGGTGCTATAAAGGTGGGTCTTTGGGTCTGAATAGAAATAAAGTCAAAGCAATTCAGGCTTTACTGTTAGGTCACACAGGCAAAGAAAAGTAGGCAACATGGTTTTGTGGCTGGCAGAAAGTGAGTAAATTCTTTCTTGGTTCTCTTTCCTTTGCCCAGAAAAATCTTGGTTTAAAAAAATCTTTTCTATAGTGAAAATGCAGTTTTACTGGACTTGTAAAAGACATGTGGTGGCACCATGTTAGCTCAATTTTAGTCCTAATAATTTTTGTATCAGTTACAGATTATGGTGCAAGTCAAGTTTAACCATAGAGGTCTAAGGGGAAAAGGAACATCCTTGTCAATGATCTGAATAGTTTTCAAGGAGATACAGAACCTCATTCCTGTACCCCAAAGGCATGACATAGCAAGTTTTACTTTTAGGCACTTGAGTTCTCTTGATACAAAGTTCACACAAGGTGCAGATGAAACTATACAGCTCAGGAGATGAGGATGGGAAAATGATTTTGCTGAATCACTTGCAGGTGGAATCTTGTTTTGTTTTTAACTCCTTGAGCTGTTGACAGAATGAGACTGTTTGACTCTCTTAATTAATTAAGCTTTTCAATGATGCTGTAAATATGCAAATTAACTCTTCCAAGGTCTCGCTTTTCCCCCCCTTTATATAGTTTATTTCAGATGGGCCGACTACAACAGTTCCCAGGTGAATTATGCAAAGGAGATGCTTTTTGTTTCAGATTTCTTGCATTTTAAAGGGAAATTTCAGCCAGGCCTGAGGTATGATGGATCTGAAATTACTTATCACTTGATATTCCTATAAGAAAAAACACACCTTTAAAAAAAAGTTGAACTAGCCATGACCTGATATTTTTACGTTTGTTGTGCACATTTTGAGAAAGATGAACGGCTGATTATGCAGCTATATTATTTTTCTGACAAAAATCTACAAATTTTTCTACCTTTTGAATCTCAAGACTGTTGTCCTCCTCATTGTTATTTTGTGTGCCTGAGTAGGATTTGCACAAAAGCAGTAGCTATAAAGACCCATATGACAACCCACTGCTGACTCAAAGTTCTGAGAGATGTTTCATGCAATACATATTCTCCCAATTCATGATTAGGGTTTGATTTTTGTATTGTAATAAAGTTTGTTTCCAGAAGGTTTTGGAAATACTGATGATTGTGGATTTTTTACCCTCTCATTCATTGATGAAAGTTCTGGACATTACAAGTCAGCTGATTGTATGAAATAATTTAAACAGTGAAATGTGACATGTTTCTAAGTTGGTTACATGTACACGTAGTGTTGTGTTGTGTGATTTTAAGATGTGTTCTAGTGAGACAATTTCTCTAGTTTTTACATGTCAGTTGCAATCCCGTACATTACACCTACTAGAGTTTGTGGAATGTTTGCATGATAAAACTTACTTGTTGTGTACATTTTTTAAAATAATAAATCTGAAAAACACAATTTGTTACCTTTTTGGAATTGCATGATCTCTCTCACATTTCATATTGTGTTCTGTCTGTCCTACTTTTATATTACACTAAAATTAATTTTGATCAAGAGTCAAACTGCACCATCAAGACTTAAAATCTGCGGGAAAGTCTTTTCAAATGATGCACAGATTGCCATGGAGTCGGTACTTGCATTATGCAATAATATGTTGGGTTGCATTATCACACAAGATTCTCTAAATTTCTTCTTCATATTCTTTCTTTCTTTCTCTTTCTCTTTCTTCCTTCTCTCTTTTCTTCTTTCTTTCTTTCTTCCTTCCCTCCTTCATTCATCTTTTGCATCCTTTTTTATTCCTTACTCTTTTTTTTCTTTCATCATCTGGTGGTTTGGAGGCATACATAAATCCACTGCATCTCCCTGTGTGATTCGTGAAAGGCAATCAACTGAGGAAATGGGGATTTCATTTGCCCCTATTCCAATCGGCTCTAATGATATTGAACTTGAAGGCCAGATTGATGGGTCATAAAACTTCATCCATCCATCCTTTTTTTCTCTATCCTTTCTTATCACAAGCACGCACTCTCTCTGCAAATCATAGTTCCTTTGTATCCTTAGACCACAGAAGTGTGTGTGTGTGTTTGGTGGTCTGGGTGTAGGCCTACCCGTCGCCATCGAGAACTAAAAATAATGGTCCGTTAGCTGTGTTTTGTCACTTCCCCCTCCCCCTCCCCCTCCCCCTGTGGGTTGGGGGTGAGAATAGACCCACCGCGTCTCCCTACGCAATTCGTAAGAGGCGAATAAATAGGGACACCATGACTGGATTTGCGCTTGCTCTGTCGCATTTAGCATTAGAGGTAATGGGAAGTAGGTCAAGACGTTGTAGAAAATTTGCCCTCTTTAAATTAGTAGTCCGTGTAAGACAAACGACTTTAAAAAAGAAAACCTTTTTGTGCTGTTTCCACAAACCAAGCTCTCCGGCAATAAGATGTTTTACTTTTAGAATGAGCCACATAGGCTGCATTCTAGCTCACTAGAGACTTCGCCTGACTTGGTTTCACAGAATGCATAGGCTGTACCGAAGTGATGTTGGTAAATATCGTTCAGACCTTACACGCATTACAGACTGGCTGCTTGGGGCCGCCCCTGGCTGAGCTACTGGAGCAGGCCCCGAAAGCTCCACAGCCACGGGTCCCAGCTGACGAGGGGGGCATCGAGCGGTTCCAGCCGTGTGTTGTTCCTCGCAAGGTAAAGTGCTAAATTGTTTCAGAAGCATAACACAAATGAAAATATGTTCGAACCACACATCTTGTTTGAATTTTTGACTCACATGCGAAGCAAAAGTGAGTCTATGTACTGAGCCGTGTCGTCCGTCCGTCCGTCCGTCCGTCCGTCCGGGCGTCCGTCCGGGCGTAAAAAACTTAAACGTTGGATTTTTCTCGGAGACTATTAAGTCTATCAACACCAAATGTGGCATGATGGTGTATGATGACAAGGCCTCAAAAAACATACATAGTGACTTGACCTTGCTTCAAGGTCAAGGTCACAGGAGCTCTTCAAAGTTGGATTGTATACATATTTTGAAGTGACCTTGACCCTGAACTATGGAAGATAACTGTTTCAAACTTAATAATTATGTGGGGCACATGTTATACTTTCATCATGAGACACATTTGTTCACATATCATCAAGGTCAAGGTCACTTTGACCCTTATGAAATGTGACCAAAATGGGGTAGTGAACCACTAAAAGTGACTATATCTCATGGTAGAAAGTGCCAATAAGCACCATTGTGCTTCCTATGTCTTGAATTAACAGCTTTGTGTTGCATGACCTTGGATGACCTTGACCTTGGGTCAAGATCACATGTATTTTGGTAGGAAAAATGTGTAAAGCATTTCTTTGTGTATGATGTCATTGGTAGGTTTAGTTGTTTGACCTTGAAGGTCACCTGAAGGTCAAGGTCATATAAAGGTCAAGGTCAAGCATGTGAGTCGTATGGGCTTTGCCCTTCTTGTTTCATTCTTGTGTTGTTGTTGTTGTTGTTGTTGAGAAAAGTAACACTTTTAGTCAGAGGCTATTAATAAGAAAAAAACACACGACAAACACCAAAATCAAAAGGGTTTCGGGCATACGCCCTTCTTCAGTTAATACAGAAACACATAAATCAGTAACACTTTTAGTCAGAGGCCAATTCGTGACCTCGTTTTCAGCACTGAGCAAGAAAAGGTCACGTGACGTCATAGTGTGACGTATTACGTTCAAAGTGGGATGTAGCAGTAAGCTTCGGATCGGAAAGTATTTCATATACAACTAATTTTGTGTCCGTATTTTCAAGTATGCTGTTGTGTTCATGAAAACATCCTCGAATACTGTATCTAAAACACCCCTAACTTACCACTTTTCCTCACTATTGCCCCCTGTGGGTTCGGGGTAAGAATTGACCCACCGCGTCTCCCTACGCGATTCGTAAGACTAAGAGGCGAATACCTAGGGACACCGTGACTTGATTAGCGTTTACTCTCAACTGTTCTAGTGATATTCGAGCTAAATGGCCTTACATAGCCTAAAAAGGCTGATAGGCCGTAAAACACCATCCATCCATCCGTCCATTCAGCGTGGCTGAGACTAGTGGATATAGTATATCTCTGTGTTCAGAATGCCATCCATCCTCACTATTGATCCGCATCGTGCATGCTTTGCGGCACGTTCTGGTGGAGTGCCCTCGACTGGCTCATCTACGGAGTGGGTCGAGCAGTCTGTCTGACTTTTTTAAAGACCCTTTAGCTGTGATAAAATATTTGATAGATTCTGAGTATTATTCTCGTTTATGAGTGGTACTATGTCTTAATTGTTTTCGATATTTCTCCACGTACCTCCTCTGAGGTCTTCCTTTAATTGCATTTTTTAATAAGGGAAAGTATGTTGTGGCCTTGTATGGCCTTCACGGCTGATGAACCCTTGGGCTCCATCCACCTATTCTTTAGTGTTTTGTAAATGACAGGGAAATTGAGGTGTGAAATTTTCCCCTATCACCCATTATGAGTCTTCATGTTTGAAGGCTCTTCGCAGCCTTGCTGGCTGGTGGGCAGTGAGACTCGATTTAATTGATTTCATGTCACTGGTTAGATGGACTGTATAAGAACTCACTGTTGAGAAGAGTTTTAATTCTTTGTTAAAGATGGGTGTTTCTTAATGTTGTGGCCTTATATAGCCTACAAGGCTGATAGGCCCTTAAACTCCATCCATCCATCCATCCATCGTGCATGCTTAGGGCGCGTTTGTTAGGCAAATGGCTCGCCTCGATGGCTAGTCGAGGGCGAGCGAGAAGCATTCTAGTCCACTAGAGACTTCACCTACTGACTCGGGTTCACAGAATGAGCGAGATGCACCTACGGCTAATGAGCGAGAAACGTAGGCAACGCCTAGCCCTCGAGATTCTACGCCTAACAAACGCGCCTTAAGACGGCAAGTGCCAACCTCTAAGAAATTGCAACTATTTATTGCTAATATAGTTCCAACGAGAAAAACTGAATAAAAAGAAGACAAATAATGACAGAATGTATCGCATATCTCGAGATGCGTTTGACATTTTATTTGTTAGTGTGAACCAAATCATGACAGTCGAAGGTGACAACGAGCTTTTGCAGGCAGAATTCGTTTGGCCCAGCCAGTCATGGTAACAGCACAGAAAATCGAGAAAGAGAAAAGAAAAGAAAGGCGTCATCCAACCCAAGACATAATTTTCTTGGATCCAAGCTTGACCGTCTTAATTATTACTAAAATTCTGCAAAAACTTGTGTCAAGTGAACCTAATATGTCCTTAGACATTGAATTCTTGGTCCTCGGTACAGTAATGCTGTACATGTTTGGCACAGGGAAACCTGAAAGACAGCGGTTTCTTCCCTTGCACTGTCAGCAATCGATCCATGCATTTCAGGCATGAGAAATATTCTGACTTTGGCACGGGCAGCGATCCGTCTGAAAAAAAAAAGAGATAATTGATGAGAAGCAGCATTCCCATACGAAGTAAAGATATCCAATAGGGAGTGGGGGCAAGGTGGAGGTTGGGTGTGTGTGTGTGTGTGTGTGTGTGTGTGTGTGTGTGTGTGTGTGTGTGTGTGTGTGTGTGTGTGTGTGTGTGTGTGTGTGTGTGTGTGAGTGTTTAAAGCCAGAAAGCAAGCGAGGTAGGAGGCAGAAAGACGAATCGGTGCAGGCCTACCTGAAGGAGGCGGAGTCAGTAGGATGGATGGGTGGATGCACGGGAAGAGCAAAGAACGGGCAAAGAAGGACTAAAGGACAGAAAGACATAAGATAAAAAGAAAGGGAAAGGAATATGAATTTTTTAAAACTTTTCAGTTCGAGACCTTATCTCCGCAGAACTAAGAATCATCAATACAGAACAAAAAACGAGTTGTTCACCAAATCTTTGATGATCTCTATCTTCAAAATCTCTTCGTTTTCTCTCCTCCTATTTAAACCTGTCTGCATTAGATACTGTACCTACTGTTAATGCTGACCGAGTGTGTGACAGGCTCGAAGAAAAAGCAGCTGGTCATTGGGTTTCAGCAAGAAACAACATCAATGGGGAGAGCACTTCTCTATGTTTGTCATTATCAGTCTGAGATGCTTGTCATTATCAGTCTGAGATGCTTGTCAACATCTTAGGGAGTAAGCTCTGTGAACCCATTGCCGTCACCGAAGGAAAAATGCTCCAAATGCTGGTAATTATCACTGGGTAGTGCCTGACAACACCAGAAGCGAGGACACTTCTGCTGTTGTAATGAGAGTCATTATAAGTCAACATCAATGGAGAGCGAAGTTCAAGTTTATTTTCAGTATGAATGAGAAGTACCTGTCTACTTCAAGAGAGGAGAAAACTCTCCAGATTCTCTGTCATTGTCAAAGAGATACAACCAGATACACGTTCTTTGAAATGAAGTGTGCCTGCCAACGTAAATGATAAGTGCAGTATAAAGAACAAATCCGTATCAGTGAGTTGGTCTCTTCAAGTGCCTTCCGCTATCACTGGGAAGCATGCACCAACATCAATGGGAAAAGCTCGCCAGATATAGTCAAACTGTGCGGGAAGTAAACGTCTGTATAAGTAGAGAGACTATATCAGGAGCTGTCATCATCGACATTACGCACACAAGCCACTGTTAGCATGATGCACTTACCTGTCAACGTCAGTGTTTAAAGTGCTCTAGATACCAGTCAATAAAGGGATTACCATCAGTATCTTTAGGAAGAACATTGCATGATGTGTCAGTGTCGACATTTCGAGTATTTGTTTATGTCAAGAGAAAGCTCATGTCAATATAAGTGGATAAAGGGCACTGAATGCTTGTCAACATCGGGGGGAGGCAATTATCATTAGATGTATGAAGAACGCCCAAGGATCTGTTCTTTTTAACACTCTTAGTACCTGTCATTGTGAGCAGATTTATCTGTCGTTATCGAAGGAATTATCTATCATTAACAGTGAAAATTATGTCATTATCAATGGTCATTTTTGTCATTACAGTGGAGATCACCTATCATTGTCAGTGGAAACAGCCAATTGTTTTGGAAACTGCCTGTCATCAGTCGTGGAATTTACCGTTATTATCAGTGAAAAATCTTTGTCATTGTTCCTGGAAATTACTTGTCAAAGTCTGTACAAATTACCTGCCATTATCAGAGGAAACTCGAATCATGTCATCAGTGAAAATTGTCTGTCATTAGCAGTGGAAATCACCTGTCATGATTCGCGGAAATCAGTCATTATCAGTGTGAAATACCTCATGTTACCAGAGGAAACTCGTATCATGTCATCAGCGGAAATGACCTGTCATGAATAGTGGAAACTACTGCCATTATCAATGGAAATTATGTGTTGCTATCAGAGAAAACTTGTATCATCAGTGGAAATTATCAGGCATTATAACTAGCAATTACCTATGATCTTAAGTGGAAATTACCTTATGATCTTCAGTGGAAATTACTTACCACCATCAGTGGAAATTACTTACCACCATCAGTGGAAATTACTTACCACCATCAGTGGAAATTGCCTACCACCATCAGAGGAAATTGCCTACCACCATCAGTGGAAATTACTTACCACCATCAGTGGAAATTACTTACCACCATCAGAGGAAATTGCCTACCACCATCAGTGGAAATTACTTACCACCATCAGTGGAAATTGCCTACCACCATCAGAGGAAACTGCCTACCACCATCAGAAGAAATTGCCTACCACCATAAGTGGAAATTACCTACCACCATCAGAGGAAATTGCCCATCGTCATCAGTGAGAAGAGCACTCCAGGTCCTGCAAGGTCAGGTTGGCAATGGGGGCGGCCATTTCGTCCCCCTGGATGCGGAACTTGTCACAGTTGCCCATGTAGGTCTCGGCCCAGACACAGTCGGCGTCCTCGATGCAGTCGTGCAGACAGGAGTCCGGGTCGCTCTCCCTCACCGTCTCCACGTGGTTGTAGCGCAGCCGGATCAGCTTCATCCCACATGCGCTGCGAGCTGAAGGAGACGAGGATGGTGGCAGAGACGACAACTTCAAGTCAACGACTTCGCAGACGAAGAAGAAGAAGAGAGGAGGAGGAGGAGGAGGAGGAGGAAGAGGAGGAGGAAGAGGAGGAAGAGGAGGAGGAGGAGGAGGAGGAGGAGGAGGAGGAGGAATAGGAGGAGGAGGGGGGGGGGGGGGGGGGGAGGAGGGTTGGGGGGGGGAGGGAGTGGAAGGGGAGGAGGGGAAGCAGAAGCAGGAGCAGGAAAGGGGAGGAAGGGGAGCAGGAGAAGGAGGAAGAGGGGGGAAGAGCAGGAGGGGGAGCAGGAGGGGAAGGGGGAAGGGGAAGGAGGAGCAGGAGGGGGCGGGGGGAGGGAAGGATATGAGGATCAGGATGATGATGATGATGATGATGATGATGATGATGATGATGATGATGATGATGATGATGATGATGATGATGATGATGATGATGATGATGACTACCACCACCACCACCACCAAGATGACGAGTGCGACGATGGCGACCTCGACAATAACAGGGGCGGCAAACAAGATGAACAAAGAGGGATTAATGTTTTAATGATGGCTTGTCAAGGTTATCGTTAATAAATTAGCTGAGCAGAGCAAAACTGTATGGTAAACAGGTCTGTTTCATGTATGCATTTGTCGTCCACATCTGAGTCTCAAGGTCCTGAGCACTGCTTTCTGGTCACTTGGCCGTCAGAACAATCTTCCACTGGCACGTGAAGGTCAACATATTAATTAGAATGAATAGAACGCTTGCACACAGGTTCCGGAATTGCGTTCGGTCCCTGGGGAGTATTCCAATCCGACGCTGCGTCAGAGGCGGTGTAACGACCCAAAGTATGAACCGTCCAAAAGTATGAACCGGAAATCGTCGCAGAGTTATCTGCCCGGCTCTCTCTTTATGCGATTTACCGCTCCTGCACCTGTTCTTCGCATGGAATATATCCCGACAAACGACGCATTAGTTGCTTTACGAGTTTTTGTGTTTTTGGTGCATTTGTGTCGTTTAACACATAATGTAGCGTTCAAAAAAAGTTTTTTCCCGTGAAAAGCCGTCTCGCTTGCCGGAAATAATATGGGAGTCACCTCCCTGTAGTCTATTTGTAGTCTGGTTTTATAAAACGCGACCGTTGACTGACTTGGCACGCCCGGGGAGTTATGCTAAGATCCGGCCGCGTTAATATATCTGCGTTTTGTGACAAACGTCTTGCTCGGCGGTACTGTACTCCATGCACCTTAACGGTGCGCGTGATTCGGGTGTAATCTTAAGCTAAACGACGTTCCGAATGTTTCCGACTTCGACCATTTCAGCAGCGCCAATAAACGTCGTTTAGCTTAAGATTACACCCGAATCACGCGCACCGTTAAGGTGCATGGAGTATAGTACCGCCGAGCAAGACGTTTGTCACAAAACGCAGATATATTTACGCGGCCGGATCTTAGCATAACTCCCCGGGCGTGCCAAGTCAGTCAGGCGGAGTGGCGGGTGCCGTCTCTTTTTAGAGTCGAATTATTAAGAGTACCGGGCAGATAACTCTGCGACGATTTCCGGTTCATACTTTTGGACGGTTCATACTTTGGGTCGTTACAGGCGGCAATCTCGGCAGCAATCCTGACGCGTATCACGTGATCTTCTCGCGGGAACAGAGGCGCGTTTCCTTTGGAAGGGTGTTTTAACCAAATGTTCAGATGAGCGTTCACAGCGAGCGCTCGTGAAACCCAAAGCTTTTCTCCTACAGGAACCTGTCCACGCAAGCGCTCGCCGTGAGCGCTCGCCTCTAAACATTTTACAAACCTTTCGAAACGAAACGCGCCTCTGGACCAGCGAATGATGTTTTCGAATTGCTTCTGCGACACCCGCCTCTAGACCGCACTTACTGCCTTCATTGCTCTCACAGGCACCCCGTTTTTATTATGTGGAGATGGGGATGACCACCACCACCACCACCACCACCACCAAGATGGCGACTACGACGATGACGACCTCGACAATAACAGGGGCGGCAAACAAGATGAACAAAGAGGGATTAATGTTTTAATAATGGCTTGTCAAGGTTATCGTTCATAAATTAGCTGCCATATTGGCGCACTGACGAAAAACACATACTTGGGATTTTTGCAGTTACGAGCACTGCATCCTCCAACACAAAGTGCCTGCAGACAAGCAGTTTGACTTCAGCACGAGATGCAGCTCGAGGGTAACGTGATTATGTAAACCACTGCCCACGTGCATTCTGGATCTCCTGCAGTCCACTATCTTGCCATTCTGTGAGCCCGAGTCAGTAGTGACTGGCGCAGTTCGCAATGAATGCGTAATACACGACCCTTCGCATTACAGCATTGCACCAACAATAGAGAAGTCTCTAGTGGACTAGAATGTTATCTTGCCTGTTATTCCTCAAGTATGCTATTCATTGAACTCCCTTTTGGGTTTCTTCCTCCTTCGTTCTCCATTCCACACACCTGCCGTACCCTCCATCACCTACCCCCACTCTCAGCTTCAACCCGCAGTCCCACACCACCTTCCTTCCATATTTTATTCACTTACCCCTTTTCAGCCTATCCTGTCATACACGTAGAGCAATTTTACCTTTCCTGTGAAGATGGTGGTAGCAGGGGAAGCAATCTTTGCAGTTCTTCGATCCACAGGGACGCATATCTGCATGGCGAAAAAGGAATGAAAGAGCTTGATCTTTTTTTAAATGAATCTCTGTTACTGATGCCACTCAGTTTCGTAATCAATACAATTTCATTCAAGACAGAAAAAAGAGCTTCGAGACAGTTTTATCATTGTGCGATTATTACTTTCCATGCAATTATGACATCAGAACTGACTTGTAAATAAGCCGGGGAAGTATGCACAATATTTATATCTTTGATTTATACTCGTGATTGTTTAAAGATAAAGAAGCAGTATGCCGAATTAATTGCGCTTTCATCATGCTCAATGCTTGTTTATATACATTTGTTCAAACTGCATTTCTCTCTTTGTCTCTCTCTTTGTCTCTCTCTCTGTCTCTCTCTCTCTCTCTCTCTCTCTCTCTCTCTCTCTCTCTCTCTCTCTCTCTCTGTCAAAATGCCTGCCTGCCTGCTTGCCTGCCTGTCTGTCTGTCTGTCTGTCTGTCAAACTGTCTGTCTCTCTGTCTTTATCTTTCTCTGTGTGTCTGTCTGTCTGTCTCTGTCTGTCTGTCTGTCTGTCTGTCTGTCTGTCTGTCTGTCTGTCTGCCTGTCTGTCTGTCTGTCTGTCTGTCTGCCTGTCTGTGTGTGTGTGTCTGTCTGTCCGTGTGTCTGTCTGTCTGTCTGTTTGTCTGTCTGTCCTTGTGTCTGTCTGTCTGTCTGTCTGTCCTTGTGTCTGTCTGTCTGTCTGTTTGTCTGTCTGTCTGTCTGCCTGTGTGTTTGTCTGTCTGTCTGTCTGTCTGTGTTTCTGTCTGTCTGTGTGTCTGTCTGTCCGTGTGTCTGTTTGTCTGTCTGTCTGTCTCTTTGTCTCCCCCCCCTCTCTCTCTCTCTCTCTCTCTCTCTCTCTCTCTCTCTCTCTCTCTCTCTCTCTCCTCCCCCTCCTTTCTCCCCCTCCTTCCTCCCTCTCTCTCTCTCTCTCTCTCTCTCTCTCTCTCTCTCTCTCTCTCTCTCTCTCTCTCTCTCTCTCTCCCCTCCTACTCACGATCCACACAGAACTTCATGGCCAGGTAGAGATTCTCTGGGGGTTTTCCCGTGTCCGTCCTATTGATGAAGGCTCTACAGGAAGTGACGTCACCCTCACGTGTCGTCGTGGTGAAGACGCAGTTGCCTTCTCTCTCTTCGCAGAATGGATAGCAGGCTGTTCTTCCGGGATCCAGGGTTTTGACTTCAGAGAATTCGACTGTCCACGTCATCACTGGACAGAATCCTGACGGGAAAACAAATACGAAGGGAAGAGGAGTTAAGTTTTTCTTAAAAGAAAAAAAGGTGTGATTTTTCCAAGCACGATTTATGTTGCTGATCATGTGCTTTGAATAGGGAATAAAGAAAGTGAAGAAAGAAAGAAAGAAAGAAAGAAAGAAAGAAAGAAAGAAAGAAAGAAAGAAAGAAAGAAAGAAAGAAAGAAAGAAAGAAAAAGAAAAGAAAAAGAAAAAGAAAAGAAAAAGAATAAGAAAGAAAGAAAGAGACAGAAAGACGCTAGGATGAACAGAACAAAATAAGAAAAGGGAAGAACAAGAAGAAAAGAAGAAAAAGGAGTGAAGAAAAAGAAATGAAAGAAAGCATGAAAGAACAGGTGTCAATGAAGAAAAAAAGCAGAGTGGAAATCGTTTAGACAATACATGGCGGTGGAGGAAAAACAACTAAGACTTCATACATGTATAGCATTGATGAACATGTGCTGTCATACGTAATACATACTGTCCTGTATGAATATTCGGATATAAACTCCAGTATACGCATGCACATATCTGCACACTATTCTAACATCATTTACAAATTCATTAGTGTGAAGTACAAATCCACGCATTCTCTCTCTCTCTCTCTCTCTCTCTCTCTCTCTCTCTCTCTCTCTCTCTCTCTCTCTCTCTCTCTCTCTCTCTCTCTCTCTCAAATTCATTCATAAACACAGATGCACACACACACGAACACGCGCACGCAATCATCCTCATCACGCACACACTCATGCACACACATGCACATGCATGCACACACACACACACTAACACACAAATACATGCGCACGTACACTCACACACTCCTAAAAGCGCGCACGCGCGCGCGCATGCACACACAAACACACACACGCACGCACTCATTCTCAAAATACACACACACACACACACTCATAAACACACACGCGCGCGCGCACACGCACACACAAACTCATTCTCAACACACGCACGCGCGCATGCACTCCTTCTCAACACACACACACACGCACACACACACACACACACACACACACACACACACACACACACACACACACACAGGCATGCACGCACGCACTAATTCTCAACACAGACGCGCGCGCACACGTACACAGACAAACCTCCCCCAACATGTCCACTAAAAAGAGGTGGTGGTGTGGCGCCATTATCTGTGTAAAAATGAATAAAGGAAGGTGAAGCTCACGTTTTTTCTGAGGCGACACGGCCACCAGCAAGCCCAGGAGGAGGAGAAGTCCCAGCGTCTTCATGACAATGAAGTCTCTCCGCCAAACTGCAGGTGTCAGGAAACCGGAGGCCGCTGGAAACA
>JAWQFJ010022821.1:25000-27500 GCA_034096865.1 Theodoxus fluviatilis | reverse complement strand
CACCATCCTCCTCCTCTTCATCATCACCATTGTCATCATCATCATCATCATCATCATCATCATCATCACCACCATCACCACCACCACCACCATCCTCCTCCTCTTCATCATCATCATCGTCATCATCATCATCATCATCATCATCATCATCATCATCATCATCATCATCATCATCGTCGTCGTCGTCATCATCATCATCATCATCATCATCATCATCATCATCATCATCATCATCATCATCATCATCATCATCATCAATACTATTCTTGGCTTCTTTTGTTTTATTGTACATTTGATCGTTTGTTAACTTGTTTATTGGTTTGTTTGTTTGTTTGTTAATTCATTCATTCATTTGTTCGTTCATTCATTCATCCATTCATTCATTCGTTTTCTTACTATTTTGTGCATTCATTTGTCCATTCGTTCGCTCAATAGTTAGTTTTTTCAGTTGTTCATTCACATTAACTTCTTCATCATTCATTTATTTTACCCACCGAGTGTAAAGTCATTCTTTGTCATGTGTATCTTTACTGTGTGGCTGTTCCTTGTCTGCATAGCGTGTACTCGACTTTCTTGTATTTGCAGCAATAAAGTTAAGTATGTGTGCTTTACTCACATTGCCACCCCACCCCACCCCACCGCCACCCCCGAGGTAAAATGGGTACTTGTCAGGGCTGAGCTGGAAAACTGTGAAAGCTAACTTGAGCGCGTTCATCCGCAGCCTGGTTTCATGCTCCTGAGGAAGTTGAGATGGTGTTAGAATGATGAAAAGAGTATCCCGATGACCAGGGGATAAATGTAAGCGGTTTGAGCATCCACCAATGGGTGGAAAGTCGCTATGTAAAAGAGAGAGCCTTCACCTTTTTCTTTGTGGACCTATGTGGCGGAGTGGTCAGAGCCCGTGACCTGCAGTCGCTTGCGGCTGTTGGATGCGGGGTTCGAATCTGCTTGGATTCTGGGGATGCATCCTCGAGCAAGATGCTTTGCTCACATTGCTTCTCCCCACCCAGGAGTAAAACGGGTGCCTGTGAGGGCAGTGATAGCGCACTGCAGTGCGATAAAGTCATGTCCGCGGCCCTGAGTCGGTCTCACATTGGGATACTCGCTAGGGAGTGGAGTTGGTACCTGACGGTGTGTTTCTCATCCGTCTGTCACTGAATTTGTCGTGATGTACTTGTGTAGGATTGATTGAATGGCCCAGTGATCAGGGGTTAAAGTGTTAAGCGGTTCGAGACCCAGAGATCGACGATAGGTCGTTACTAAAACCACACCTTATTTCTTTACGTTTTACCTTTATTTCTGTTCACACATCCACCATCCATTCATGTATCCATCTAGCTAATTCATGCAACATTCTCATCATTCTTAAATACACATTTGCATGGACATGCTTGTGTATGCGTGCACTCGCGTTCATGTTTTTACTATCCAATTTGTAAACAGTTTTAATGTTGTGTTCTCCTGCACGATTCACGACTACGAATCATCATACACTGAGATTTATAAACAAGTTCCTTTTTTCACGCCACTAGATGGCTCTCCCGAGTTATGAATAGAATTATCCTCACGTATGACTCCACATCGTCGCTGTCCGGAGCTAACGATGAAACTATGAGAATTGACATTTTTTTGTTTTCTCCTTTAAATTTCTGACACTGATTTGTTACGATTCTGCTTGACATAATCTTTCATTTCCAACCAATGAACAAGCTCGAATTGGTTTTATCCAGAAAAGGAGTTACAGAAATGTCGAACTGAGCAGACATCACACGCTTTTTGCCGCTCCTACAAAATTACTCGATTTGCAAATACACCTTTGTCATCGGACACAGGCGAAGTGCAACGTGAACTGGGGGCTGCACAGCGTGAACTGGGGGCTGCACAGCGTGAACTGGGGGCTGCACAGCGTGAACTGGGGGCTGCACAGCGTGAACTGGGGGCTGCACAGCGTGAACTGGGGGCTGCACAGCGTGAACTGGGGGCTGCACAGCGTGAACTGGGGGCTGCACAGCGTGAACTGGGGGCTGCACAGCGTGAACTGGGGGCTGCACAGCACAGCGTGAACTGGGGGCTGCACAGCGTGAACTGGGGGCTGCACAGCGTGAACTGGGGGCTGCACAGCGTGAACTGGGGGCTGCACAGCACAGCGTGAACTGGGGGCTGCACAGCGTGAACTGGGGGCTGCACAGCACAGCGTGAACTGGGGGCTGCACAGCACAGCGTGAACTGGGGGCTGCACAGCGTGAACTGGGGGCTGCACAGCACAGCGTGAACTGGGGGCTGCACAGCACAGCGTGAACTGGGGGCTGCACAGCGTGAACTGGGGGCTGCACAGCGTGAACTGGGGGCTGCACAGCACAGCGTAAACTGGGGGCTGCACAGCACAACGTGAACTGGAGGGGAAAGTCGCCAATACATATGATCAAGCTTTTGTGCAAAATGAATCGTCATCATCATCATCGTCGTCATCGTCAACGTCGTCGTCGTTGTCGTCATCATC